>CM040811.1:35153150-35165650 GCA_022829025.1 Squalius cephalus
TCTTTAATAACATGACATTTTTGGCCAAACAACAGTGAAAACTGCGCACATGTAGCTAGATTAAACTTTATAAGCTGTAAATTGATGAAAACGTGATGCAATGCACTTACTGCTATTCTGATGACGGACAAAAACACACAAATCTACGACATTCGCGGGTCAAAAACGTTGCGTGAGCGTGATGTTGGTTATATGGCGACACATGAATATCTGACCGTACATAAAGACACAATGTCAACTTCGACAACACAGTGTTTAATTATTTAAAAAATACAGGGTTTTTTTTCCATTTCCTAAAAAAGTAGAGTTTTTGGAGATACCGTTGAAGATTTTATTATTTTGAAAATAAGTAATTTAGCTATATCTGTACACTATAATTTCCTCTGTGTTTGACTTTTGGAAGGCTGAAGAAAGGCAGGGAATGTGGATGCAGCAGAAATTCTATTTTAGTGAGTCACATGGTACACTATACCCAGAAATACCCTCTCCATAGGATGTGTTCCCATGTTTGGAAAAGGATGTATGTGTGTGTGAAGCTGGGCAATGATCAGGAGCAAACCTTCAGCAGGAGATGCTCGGCTTTGTTGTAAAATAAAGTCTAATATTTCTGGCATCAAAGATCTCTGAGATGAGATTTCACAAAAGAGAGAAACCACAGCAATACAAGGTTTATATCCGACCGTGACGATAAATGAAAAAACAGCATAATGGTCCTAAAATTACTTATTTTATTTATCTATCTATATATCTCTATCTATCTATCTATCTATCTATCTATCTATCTATCTATATATCTATATATATTAGGGCTGACTTCTAATAGTCGAGGATTCGACGATTCGATTCGGAGAGGTCTGATTCGACTATGAACCTCATAGTCGAATACATGGGCGTCAGTTTGGTTTGAAATGTGCTGGGGACAGAGACGCATTCGCATTTTCAGAAGGGCTGGGTACAAAAAAAAAATTTTTTTTCGCTTTCGCGCAGGTCATGTTTTGAAAGACGATGTCCTGTAGCTTACTAATGTAAATAAATAAAAATGTATTCAAAAATCTGCTTCACATTTTCAGCAGGGCTGCGGAGCGGCTGTGGGTTGACTCCACACGGTTCTCATGGGCTTTATAAGTCCTAACGTGAAAAAAACTTTACGTGGTTTAATGTACCTAAACAATGATTACCGAATCTCCCTCTCATATTGCTCCTCATAACCACTGAAAATGGTCAAAAAATCGAACCCAGAGTCCAATTATTATGGACGTTATCTGATATTAAGTGTTTCTGCTTCACATTTTCAGCAGGGCAGCGGAGCGGCTGTGAGTTGACTCCACACGGTTCTCATGGGCGTGAAAAAGCTTTACGTGGTTTAATGTACCTAAACAACGATCACAAAATTTCTCTCTCATATTGCTCCTCATGTTTATGAAATGTTATGATACATGTGTGATATGTTTTGTTCATCTGGCTTTAAATGAATAAATTTGTTACACACCATGTTTTTCTTTTAGTTTTTTTAGCTCTTTTGTTTGAAATGGAAAAAATCTAGCTGCTATCTAAAAAAAAAAAAAAAAAGGTTCGACTATCAGTCGACTACGGCAAAATCTAACGAATCAGATTCGACTATGAAAATCCTTAGTCGAAAACAGCCCTAATATATATATATATATATATTTATTACTATTTATTACAAAAAGGCTCTATATATCTATAATGCAAAACACACACTTTTTTTTACAATTTAACTAGTGTATCATTACAGTATTTTGTTGTTGTTGTTGTTGTTGTTGTTTTTGCATTACAGTAATGTGAATTTGATGTTTTTGCATTGCAGATATTCAGAGTTTGGGGGTCAAATATAAAATGTGTTTAAGTTTCATTACATGTTAATGGTGTTTAAACTAGGCTTCATTTTCCTGATGCGAAATATAATCTCTCATTCCTTCCTGATGTTTATTGTGTGGAATATGACCAGAAGAAGAACGCAGTGTTTGTGGGCGAGTGAGGCTCACACAGGTTTTCTGGGTGGGCTTTGTCATCGAGTTCTGACCGATTCTCCATGGCCGTCCCTCTCGCTGTGAGCCTTTATGAAGCTGACACACTCGAGCTGAGAACATGCTGTCGCTCTGATACCGTGAAATCAGGAACAAAAGACTCCCGGGAAGAGGGACGAGCGTCTCAGGAAGACACACTGAGTCTCTCTCTCTGTCTCTCTCTCTCTAGATGTCTCTCTATCTCTCTGTCTCCCTCTCTCTCTCTCTCTCTGTCTTCCTCTCTCACTCTCTAGGTCTCCCTCTCTCTATATGTCTCTCTCTCTATGTCTCTAAACACCTAATGTTTTTCCAAACACACATACACAAACTCTCACTCTCTAGGTCTCTCTCTCACTAGGTCTATGTCTCTCTATGTCTCTCTCTCTCTATGTCTCTCTCTCTATGTCTCTCTCTCTATGTCTCTCTCTCTATGTCTCTCTCTCTATGTCTCTCTCTCTCTCTCTGCACACACACAGATGCTGATGTTTCTGCGTATTGGTTTCATCGGGCTCTAAAACAAAAGCCCGGCTCTTCCTCCGAGGATCAGATAAATCACCGGAGGAATTAAAGACGAGAGGTCATGAATCCTCAATGTGCCACTTAATGGCTCTCTTAAATATGATGGGCGAGCGGCAGGAGCTTGTGAACGAGGGCCGGCGTGTGTTTAATGTCAGTCAGAGAGAAGAGCCCAAATGCCAGCGCTGACACCAGATCCAGAACACTGCAACACACACCGCATCCCAGAGGATCAGAGACGCTTCTATGGGATTAATGATGAGAGGAATGTGAAACAACAGCCCTGATGCGACTACACGACATGACAGTTTAAAACATCCGTGAAATGAGCTGCAAATAATGCAGAGTGTAAATAATGTAATGTGTAAATGTGATTATACGAGCCATTCAAAAATTTTAAATAAAATAAAATAGAATTAAAAAAATAAAAGATAAAAAAAATAAAAAAAAAATAAATAATGAAAAAAATTATATATTAAAATTTAAATGTAATAAAGAATAAATAAAAACAATAATAAATAAAAATGTAAATAAACTAATCTAAATATATATATATATATATATATATATATATATATATATATATATATATATATAAATATGAAAAGTAAATATATACTACTAATAATAAAATAATATAAAAGGTAAAATGAGATAAAAAATAAAGAATAAATGAAAACCATAATTAAATTAAATTAAAATTAGATAAAATATTTAAAAATGAAAATAAAACAAAAACAACAAAATATAAATAATAGAATTATATAAATATAAAATTAAATAAAAAGTAAACTAAACTAAATGTTGCTGAAAAAATGCAAATAACAAGAAAGAGGGGAAAATCAAGTAATAGAGAAATATGAGACATTTAAACACTAGAACACACTCCGGACTGACAGAACACACTCCTGACACTAGAACACACTCCTGACACTAGAACACACTCCTGACTGACAGAACACACTCCTGACACTAGAACACACTCCTGACTGACAGAACACACTCCTGACACTAGAACACACTTCTGACACTAGAACACACTCCTGACACTAGAACACACTTCTGACTGACAGAACACACTCCTGACACTAGAACACACTCCTGACTGACAGAACACACTCCTGACACTAGAACACACTCCTGACACTAGAACACACTCCTGACTGACAGAACACACTCCTGACTGACAGAACACACTCCTGACACTAGAACACACTCCTGACACTAGAACACACTCCTGACACTAGAACACACTCCTGACTGACAGAACACACTCCTGACACTAGAACACACTCCTGACTGACAGAACACACTCCTGACACTAGAACACATTCCTGACACTAGAACACTCCTGACTGACAGAACACACTCCTGACACTAGAACACACTGCTGACAGAACACACTCCTGACACTAGAAAACACTCCTGACACTAGAACACACTCCTGACACTAGAACACACTTCTGACTGACAGAACACACTCCTGACACTAGAACACACTCCTGACTGACAGAACACACTCCTGACACTAGAACACACTCCTGACACTAGAACACACTCCTGACACTAGAACACACTCCTGACACTAGAACACTCCTGACTGACAGAACACACTCCTGACACTAGAACACACTGCTGACAGAACACACTCCTGACACTAGAACACACTCCTGACACTAGAACACACTGCTGACAGAACACACTCCTGACACTAGAAGACACTCCTGACACTAGAAGACACTCCTGACACTAGAAGACACTCCTGACACTAGAACACACTCCTGACACTAGAAAACACTCCTGACAGAACACACTCCTGACACTAGAACACACTCCTGACACTAGAACACACTCCTGACTGAAAGAACACACTCCTGACACTAGAACACACTCCTGACACTAGAAGACACTCCTGACACTAGAACACACTCCTGACACTAGAACACACTCCTGACACTAGAAGACACTCCTGACACTAGAACACACTCCTGACTGACAGAACACACTCCTGACACTAGAACACACTCCTGACACTAGAACACACTCCTGACACTAGAAGACACTCCTGACTGAAAGAACACACTCCTGACACTAGAACACACTCCTGACACTAGAAGACACTCCTGACACTAGAACACACTCCTGACACTAGAAGACACTCCTGACTGAAAGAACACACTCCTGACACTAGAAGACACTCCTGACACTAGAAGACACTCCTGACACTAGAAGACACTCCTGACACTAGAAGACACTCCTGACACTAGAACACACTCCTGACACTAGAAGACACTCCTGACACTAGAACACACTCCTGACACTAGAACACACTCCTGACACTAGAAGACACTTCTGACTGACAGAACACACTCCTGACACTAGAACACACTCCTGACTGACAGAACACACTCCTGACACTAGAACACACTTCTGACAGAACACACTCCTGACACTAGAAGACACTCCTGACACTAGAACACACTCCTGACACTAGAACACACTAGAACACACTCCTGACACTAGAACACACTACTGACACAAGAAGACACTCCTGACACTAGAACACACTCCTGACACTAGAACACACTCCTGACACTAGAACACACTCCTGACACTAGAAGACACTCCTGACACTAGAACACACTCCTGACACTAGAAGACACTCCTGACACTAGAACACACTTCTGACAGAACACACTCCTGACACTAGAAGACACTCCTGACACTAGAACACACTGCTGACAGAACACACTCCTGACACTAGAACACACTCCTGACACTAGAAGACACTCCTGACACTAGAACACACTCCTGACACTAGAACACACTCCTGACACTAGAACACACTCCTGACACTCCTGACACTAGAAGACACTCCTGACACTAGAACACACTACTGACACAAGAAGACACTCCTGACACTAGAACACACTCCTGACACTAGAACACACTCCTGACACTAGAAGACACTCCTGACACTAGAACACACTCCTGACACTAGAAGACACTCCTGACACTAGAACACACTTCTGACAGAACACACTCCTGACACTAGAAGACACTCCTGACACTAGAACACACTGCTGACAGAACACACTCCTGACACTAGAACACACTCCTGACACTAGAACACACTCCTGACACTAGAACACACTCCTGACACTAGAACACACTCCTGACACTCCTGACACTAGAAGACACTCCTGACACTAGAACACACTCCTGACACTAGAACACACTCCTGACACTAGAACACACTCCTGACACTAGAACACACTCCTGACACTAGAACACACTCCTGACTGAAAGAACACACTCCTGACACTAGAACACACTCCTGACACTAGAACACACTGCTGACAGAACACACTCCTGACACTAGAAGACACTCCTGACACTAGAAGACACTCCTGACACTAGAAGACACTCCTGACACTAGAAAACACTCCTGACACTAGAACACACTCCTGACTGAAAGAACACACTCCTGACTGAAAGAACACACTCCTGACACTAGAACACACTCCTGACACTAGAACACACTGCTGACAGAACACACTCCTGACACTAGAACACACTCCTGACAGAACACACTCCTGACACTAGAACACACTGCTGACACTAGAACACACTCCTGACAGAACACACTCCTGACACTAGAACACACTCCTGACACTAGAACACACTCCTGACACTAGAACACTAGAACACACTGCTGACAGAACACACTCCTGACACTAGAACACACTCCTGACACTAGAACACACTCCTGACACTAGAACACACTCCTGACACTAGAACACACTGCTGACAGAACACACTCCTGACACTAGAACACACTCCTGACACTAGAACACACTCCTGACAGAACACACTCCTGACACTAGAACACACTCCTGACACTAGAACACACTCCTGACACTAGAACACTAGAACACACTCCTGACACTAGAACACACTCCTGACACTAGAACACTAGAACACACTCCTGACACTAGAACACACTCCTGACACAAGAACACACTCCTGACAGAACACACTCCTGACACTAGAACACACTCCTGACACAAGAACACACTCCTGACAGAACACACTCCTGACACTAGAACACACTCGACAGAACACACTCCTGACACTAGAACACACTCCTGACACAAGAACACACTCCTGACACAAGAACACACTCCTGACACAAGAACACACTCCTGACAGAACACACTCCTGACACTAGAACACACTCGACAGAACACACTCCTGACACTAGAACACACTCCTGACACTAGAACACACTGCTGACAGAACACACTCCTGACACTAGAACACACTCCTGACACAACACACTCCTGACACTAGAACACACTGCTGACACTAGAACACACTCCTGACACTAGAACACACTCCTGACACTAGAACACACTCCTGACAGAACACACTCCTGACACTAGAACACACTCCTGACACTAGAACACACTCCTGACACTAGAACACTAGAACACACTGCTGACAGAACACACTCCTGACACTAGAACACACTCCTGACACTAGAACACACTCCTGACAGAACACACTCCTGACACTAGAACACACTGCTGACACTAGAACACACTGCTGACAGAACACACTCCTGACACTAGAACACACTCCTGACACTAGAACACACTCCTGACAGAACACACTCCTGACACTAGAACACACTCCTGACACTAGAACACACTCCTGACACTAGAACACACTCCTGACACTAGAACACTAGATCACACTCCTGACACTAGAACACACTCCTGACACTAGAACACTAGAACACACTCCTGACACTAGAACACACTCCTGACACAAGAACACACTCCTGACAGAACACACTCCTGACACAAGAACACACTCCTGACAGAACACACTCCTGACACTAGAACACACTCCTGACACAAGAACACACTCCTGACAGAACACACTCCTGACACTAGAACACACTCGACAGAACACACTCCTGACACTAGAACACACTCCTGACACAAGAACACACTCCTGACACAAGAACACACTCCTGACACAAGAACACACTCCTGACACTAGAACACACTCCTGACACTATAACACACTCCTGACACTAGAACACACTCGACAGAACACACTCCTGACAGAACACACTCCTGACACTAGAACACACTCCTGACACAAGAACACACTCCTGACACTAGAACACACTCCTGACACTAGAACACACTCGACAGAACACACTCCTGACACTAGAACACACTCCTGACAGAACACTCCTGACACAAGAACACACTCCTGACACAAGAACACACTCCTGACAGAACACACTCCTGACACTAGAACACACTCCTGACACACTCCTGACACTAGAACACACTCCTGACACTAGAACACACTCGACAGAACACACTCCTGACAGAACACACTCCTGACACAAGAACACACTCCTGACACTAGAACACACTCCTGACACTAGAACACACTTGACAGAACACACTCCTGACACTAGAACACACTCCTGACACTAGAACACACTCCTGACAGAACACACTCCTGACACAAGAACACACTCCTGACAGAACACACTCCTGACACTAGAACACACTCGACAGAACACACTGCTGACACTAGAACACACTCCTGACAGAACACACTCCTGACACAAGAACACACTCCTGACAGAACACACTCCTGACACTAGAACACACTGCTGACAGAACACACTCCTGACACTAGAACACACTGCTGACAGAACACACTCCTGACACTAGAACACACTGCTGACAGAACACACTCCTGACACTAGAACACACTCCTGACACTAGAACACACTCCTGACACAAGAACACACTCCTGACAGAACACACTCCTGACACTAGAACACACTCCTGACAGAACACACTCCTGACACTAGAACACACTCCTGACAGAACACACTTCTGACACTAGAACACACTGCTGACAGAACACACTCCTGACACTAGAACACATTCCTGACACTAGAACACACTCCTGACAGAACACACACCTGACAGAACACACACCTGACACTTGAACGCACTCCTGACACTAGAGAACACTCCTGACACTAGAACACACTCGACAGAACACACTTCTGACACTAGAACACACTCCTGACAGAACACACTCCTGACACTAGAACACATTCCTGACACTAGAACACACTCCTGACAGAACACACTCCTGACACTAGAACACACTCCTGACTAGAACACACTCCTGACAGAACACACTCCTGACACTAGAACACACTCCTGACACTAGAACACACTCCTGACACTAGAACACACTCCTGACAGAACACACTCCTGACACTAGAGCACACTCCTGAACACACTCCTGACACTAGAGAACACTCCTGACACTAGAACACACTCCTGACAGAACACACTCGACAGAACACACTTCTGACACTAGAACACACTCCTGACAGAACACACTCCTGACACTAGAACACATTCCTGACACTAGAGAACACTCCTGACACTAGAACACACTCCTGACAGAACACACTCGACAGAGCACACTTCTGACACTAGAACACACTCCTGGCAGAACACACTCCTGACACTAGAACACACTCCTGACAGAACACACTCCTGACACTAGAACACACTCCTGACACTAGAACACACAGAACACACTCCTGACAGAACACACTCCTGACAGAACACACTCCTGACACTAGAACACACTCCTGACAGAACACACTCCTGACACTAGAACACACTGCTGACAGAACACACTCCTGACACTAGAACACACTCCTGACACTAGAACACACTCCTGACAGAACACACTCCTGACACTAGAACACACTGCTGACAGAACACACTCCTGACACTAGAACACACTCCTGACACTAGAACACAACACTTCTGACACTACAACACACTCCTGACACTAGAACACACTCCTGACGCTAGAACACACTCCTGACACTAGAACACACTCCTGACACTAGAACACACTCCTGACACTAGAACACAACACTTCTGACACTACAACACACTCCTGACACTAGAACACACTCCTGACGCTAGAACACACTCCTGACACTAGAACACACTTCTGACACTACAACACACTCCTGACACTAGAACACACTCCTGACGCTAGAACACACTCCTGACACTAGAACACACTCCTGACACTAGAACACACTCCTGACACTAGAACACACTCCTGACACTAGAACACACTGCTGACAGACTCTCTGAATGCATTCCTGACGCTGTCAGAACCGATTCTCCACGATCTCCAGGTCTCTGTGATGTCTGTGCCAGTCGAAGCCCTCGCGCCCATCGCTGGCGTCACACACACACACACACACACACACACTCGCGCTCCAGCTGTGCCAACATCAGCCCGGGACACCACACAGCGCTGTTGTTAATGAGTGTGAGGCTCTTCTTCATTCTCTCTGCTTTAATTAGGCTCTGATTAAAGGCGTGTGTGTTAAACGCTCTTTGTTACTCGCGGGATGGAGGGATGAGGGATGGAGAAAAGAGGAGTTTGTCCATCAGAGATCATGTGGGATTATCTGACCATGAGGCTTATTGTGCTGAAGAAATGAACACATCATTACGCAACTCTTCCTGATGAACTACAGCACAAACACTGACACAAAACAACCAGCAACGCAGTAAAAACACTCAAAGATCTGATCATGTTTTTAACAGGAAAGTCTTCAACTCAAAACTGATCTATCTATCTATCTATCTATCTATCTATCTATCTATCTATCTGTCTGTCTGTCTGTCTGTCTGTCTATCTATCTGTCTATCTAACTATCTATCTATCTATCTATCTATCTATCTATCTATCTATCTGTCTGTCTGTCTATCTATGTCTATCTAACTATCTATCTATCTATCTATCTATCTATCTATCTATCTATCTATCTATCTATCTTCTGTCTGTCTGTCTGTCTATCTATGTCTATCTAACTATCTATCTATCTATCTATCTATCTATCTATCTATCTATCTTCTGTCTGTCTATCTATCTATCTATCTATCTATCTATCTATCTGTCTGTCTGTCTGTCTGTCTATCTATGTCTATCTAACTATCTATCTATCTATCTATCTATCTATCTATCTATCTATCTATCTTCTGTCTATCTATCTATCTATCTATCTATCTATCTATCTATCTATCTATCTATCTATCTATCTATCTATCTATCTGTCTGTCTGTCTGTCTGTCTGTCTGTCTGTCTGTCTGTCTATCACTGCATCATAATACCACCATAGTATTGTTCTGTAATGGATTGTTATATATTCTCCTCTGAAGTTTATTATTTTAATCAATTTAAACTCAAGCCATTTGGTTAATTTGATACAAAGGAGTAATTACAGCAGGCCGTGAGTTTATAGTGTGAACCGTTCCCTTCTGACACTGTTGGATCCACATCAGATGTGTGTAAACACGCAGATGTGTTTGCAGTGTGTGTGTGTGTGTGTGTGTGTTCATGGTTGGTTAGACAGCAGTCGTCAGGGTCTCTCGATCGTCCCATGAAACGCAGGAACACTGACTAATGGATGGATGTGTCCCAAAATTAATTAGCCTGACTAATGTAGTGTGTACTTAATGCCACTGCTGCCTTTGATTTATGACGGGCCAAATGCACAAACGCTGTATGAAATGGAGCTTATTGTGTAAGAATGAATTGACAGACACACACACACACACACACACACAGGCGGCAGCAAGGTCTCTATCTGCCACAGATTCTGCCATGTGTGCATGTACACAAACGCATATGGACAAACACACAAGCCAGCACACACACACACTCTCTCTCACTCACTCACTCACTCACATACACACACACAATCACTCACTCACACACAGACTCACACACACTCACTCTCTCTCATACACACACACACACACTCACTCTCAAACACAAACACACTCACACACAATCACTCTCTCTCATACACGCACACTCTCAAACACAAACACACTCACTCAAACACACTGTCACACACACACAAAAAAATTATCAAAAAGGTAAAGTTATAATTAATACAGATAACCTGACATAAAAACATAACATAAAAAACATAATATATATCATAACATAAAACAAAAAACATATATTAACATAAAACATGATTTTCCAATTGTGATCACAGACGTCCCTGATCGAAACACACACACACATACACACATACACACACACCTTTACAGTTTTTGTCTCTTCCTGTGTAAAAACAAACCGATCTGACACTGACACGTGGCCATCAATTAAAAAGCTCTTCAAATATTGAAAAATGAAAGTTTTATGAGCCTCTGCTCATTAATATGTCGTTTACATCACTCGTTTACAGCGAGGGCCACCTTTAATTCCACCGGCCCTCAGAAACACTGAGCACAACACACACACACACACACACACACACACACACACACACACACACACACACACACACACACACACACACACACACACAGATTGATGTTTCCATGCGCCACAGACAGGGGGCGCTGTCCTCGTCAACACACTCCAATTAAAACCAGCACACGTTATGTGACGAGCTCAGTAGATCACGTCAGTAATTAACCCCGCCATCAATCCTGGGATCCCAACGCCCAACATTTCCCCACAAATTAAATTTACATTCTATTAAGTTTAATTAGGAGGGATTTTAAATATACTCGAGCCGAGCCGCTGTCACTACACACACTGATTCACTACCGGCTGAGCCCTGAGGTCCCGTCGTATCCCAGCATGCACCTGTGCCACGGCGGGGTCGAACGGACACAGGTGGTCACCTCACATCTGTCACTCACACACACACACACACACACACTCACACACACACACACACACATCATCTTCTCTGATTAGTTCAATAAGAGACACTAAAATATGCATCCTCAGACTCTTCAATTTTACTTCATCAAAAGAAAATATGCTGCAAAAAACAAA
>CM040811.1:35188150-35200650 GCA_022829025.1 Squalius cephalus
TGACAGGGTCAGCACACACACACACACACACACACACACACACACACACACACACACACACACACACACACACGCACAGACACACACTCATTCACAAATACACACACATACACGCACAGACACACACTCATTCACAAATACACACACACACACATTATTAATATATCAGCCCTACTGTCACACACACACACACACTCACTTGCACGCGCACACACACACATAATTACTCCAATATTCCATTAATTTCCAAGATATAAACACCTTTAAAAAATCTTTAAAAAAAACAGTTGAATATAATTCTACGTAACTTTTGAAGGTTTTGAAAAACATCTTTTCATATTATATCTGAATTTATATTTTTATTCATATTGAAGTATTTTAAATGAATATAAATCTTCAAAGCTCAGCTGAAAAACACAAAAAAAAAACAATGATATATATATATATTTGAGTATTAAATGCAGAAGTTTCAAGAAGTCTATGTTAAATAAAACCAATAGTTATTGAGGGAGGAGTTAATTACTTCTCATTTAAATATTTCTGAATAATTTAATAAATATTACAGCAAACTAAATTACTGTGAACTTCACCGTAAACTAAACCAAGCAAGGATGCCGTATTGAAGTATGACTGCTGCAGTGTTTACTGTTTATTTCATTAATAGTTAAAGCACTTTCTAACTTTACTCTTAATGGATGGGCTGGCTGTAAAACTGAATTGCCCCCTTGGGGACTAATAGAGTTATGAATCTGAATCTGAATCCGAATCTGAAATGATTTAAGATTCAACCACTGAAAAACTCATTTTCCTCCCAGTCTGAGCCTGAAGTGTCAGTTTAGAGCAGGGGTCTCCAACCTTTTTCTCATTTGAGATCTACTTTTTACAAATGAATGTGGACGAGAGCTACTCATGTAATACAATACTTAAATCTCTTAAATAATGTCTCATAACTCTCATATTAAAGGTCCCGTATTATGCAAAATTCACTTTTGCATGCTGTTTGGACATAAATGTGTGTTGGCAGTGTGTGTACACAACCAGCCAATAGTGATAAAAATCCACTCACTCCTTTTTTATTAATCCCCATAAATCATCAGCAGAGTCTCCCAACGACCTGTGTTCAGAATGCGGCTTTAGTGACGTCACTAAGCACAGGCCCCGCCCACGAGCCACAGGCCCCGCCCACGAGTGTTGACAGACACTGCCGTTCTAACATAGCCCCGCCCTGATCGAGCTCACAGCTGCTGCACTGACGAGAGTGTCTCCCAGTGTTGTAGTGTTGTGTGGCTGGATGTATTAATCCACAGAGCTCTCTCTATTTACTCCCGAAATCTGAGGCAGCCGCTGAAGACGAGGTGGAATTATTTAGTTTTTAAAGAAAATGCTCCCTCAACTCTACCGAAATTCGTTTACTCAGCTCTTATGGTGATTTTCTGAAGTAAAACTGACGCTTCATCTTTTGTGTGATGTACAATAAACTTTATTAAACTCATCAGTATATGTTTGATCATCATTCAGACAGCAGACTTGTCTATTAATAAATAATGGATACATACAAGCAGATGACAAATACGTTATAATAACCGTAATTAAACTACTAAACTATACCTGTTTCATCTCTATACAGCACTCTGACTCTGTAGGCATTATTGTCCGACTCGAAATGAACACGTTACTGAGAGTTTCTGATATTATCAGATGAGATTGTCCTGAGATTCTGAGCGTGAGCTCGTGAGGCTCCGCCCCCTGTGCCGTCCAGCAGCAGCTCATTTGCATTTAAAGGGCACACACTAAAACAGCGCGTTTTTCTGAGCCCCAAAAAATGACAATTTAAACATGCTGTAAAAAATGATCTGTTGGGTATTTTGAGCTCAAACTTCACATACACACTCTGGGGACATCAGAGACTTATTTTACATCTTGTGAAAAGGGGCATATAACGGGACCTTTAACAACTATCCAAACTGTTTTAGACCCTTAAATGTCAGAGAACAGAATCAGAGATTAAAAAAAATGATAGAAAATTGTACTTTGCATATTATACTGTAAAAACACATAATTATCGTTGATTTTATAGTGCATAACTAGAGATGAAATGGCATGAAAATTTCATTTCATGATTATAGTGACCAAAATGATTCATAAAGTACTAATACTACACAAGAAAATCAATTCACCAAGATTTATGTCGAAAACCAGCAAATAACAAATAAACTTTGAATCAATACAAAAGACGCGATATGTGAACGGCCCCTTGGCGAGCAACCTCCAATCAGGCCACGAGCTACTGGTAGTGTTGGAGACCCCTGGTTTAGAGGAATTATGGGTGAAACTGAACGGTCATGTGACTCCATACAGGACACTGGTCATGTGACACAGGAGCAGAACGGTCATGTGACACCGCAGCAGAACGGTCATGTGACACCGCAGCAGAACGGTCATGTGACTCACCTCAGGGAAATAGTCCAGAGGAAACTTCTCCTTCTCCAGCGAGGCAGAGCTCACAGCGTCAGAGAGGATGTCCTTCCCAAACACCTTCTTGAACTTCTTGGCTGAAACACAACACAAGCTGATCATCATGTGAACACGCAGACACACTCATTAGAGAACGAGCTAATTAGAGAACGAGCTCATTAGAGTACGAGCTCTGGGCAACTGCGCCACCTACTGATGAAACACAGAAAAGAGGAATTCATCCTGACAATCAAGTGAGGAATGATATATATCTGATGTCGAGTTTTAAATTAATAAAAATCACAGTCTTCAAAGCTCAGTTTACAATGCAAGACCAAAGGAAAACAAAAGTGTGTTTATATTTACATGCACATTACACACACACACATACACACACACATATATATATATATATATATATATATATATATATATATCAGTTATTGTATATATGTTACAATTATATATACAGTGAAAGTATATTTTACTTTTTTTTTAACTCTTTCAGTTATAAAAATAAATCAAACCATGATGTAGAAATACTTGAAACTGAATTGTCTGTGTGAAATGCACTTAATAGCCTTACAAACACAAGACCCTTTCCAGATGTCTGCAGTTCAGTGTGTGGATCTGCGGTGAGGTTTGATGAAGAGCGCGATTACGGGTTTGAGCCGGTCCGGCTAATGCTAATGCTGACACCGGTGTAATGGGAGTGGCTTTAATTAGTGTGACCGTCGGGACACGCGACCTCTGACCCCTACCGCTGATGAGGTCAGCGCTGCTAACTGTCCAATAGCTTGAGTGCACTATTACCCCAGCCTGAAATCTCATGAATTAAATCCTAATATTAATAAGCATTACTGTTTCCTATCGGTAACTCCGTCTTAGCATGTTTTATAGCTTCGGGAACAACCTTGACCGCGCTGGTGTTGATGGGATTGATTAAAGAGACACACGTACCTTTGAAATCAAACTGTTGGATGTTTTTCAAGGATTCATGGAGGAAGTAGCAACACCCGAGAGCCTGAAACACACACACACACACACAGAGAGAGAGAGTATTACACAACAAGAGCTCAAAGCATCGCTGGGTTTCGGAGATCTGAGGGTCTGTGTGTTCACAGGACAGAAAAGGTCCAGTGACTAAACTTTTTAAAAAATTTTAACTATAATTAGTGCTGGGCAACGATTAATCGCATCTAAAATAAAAGTTTTTGTTTATGTGTACTGTGTATAATTATTCTGTACATATAAAAACACACACATTCATGTGTTATAAAATTTATATATCATATAAATAATGCATTAAAATATTGTATATTATGCATTAAAATTATGGATTAAAATATTGTATATTATGCATTAAAATTATGCATTAAAATATTGTATATTATGCATTAAAATTATGCATTAAAATATCTATAATATTTCTAAAATATATACGATTAATCGCATCCAAAATAAGTTTGTGTTTATGTGTACAGAGTATAATTATTTTGTATATATAAATACACACATGCATGTTATTTATATATAAAATATTTATATAACATAAATAATTCATTAAAATATTGTATATTATGCATTAAAATTATGGATTACAATATTGTATATTATGCATTAAAATTATGCATTAAAATATTGTATATTATGCATTCAAATATATATAATATTTATTAAATATATACATGCATATGTGTTTTTATATATACAACATAATTATACACAGTACACACACATATATTATGTAAACACACTTTTATTTTGGATGTGATTAATCGTTGCCCAGCACTAATTATAATGTATATAATAGACAATAACACTTGATTTGATTTATAGAAGCTTTTACTGTAATGCGTCTAATAAAGTAGACTCAAAGAGTTAAGAGAGATTTAATTAAATATACATGTACACCAAATAGTGTGTACACTACAGTAACATTCATAAATATGCAATTACAGCAAAAACATGTCAACCAACATAATATCAGTGTAATATAATAGTCTTGTTTATATGAAATATCTTCTCTTCTGCTCACCAATGCATTTATTTGATGAAAAATACTGTAAAAATTGTGATATATTATAATAATGTAAATCATCAGTTTTCTATGTGAATATACAGTAAAGTGTAATTTATTCCTGTGATCAAAGCTGAATGTTCAGCATCATTACTCCAGTCTTCAGTGTCACATGATCCTTCAGAAATCACTCTAATATGATGATTTGATGCTCAAGAAACATTTATGATTATTATCAGTGTTGTGCTGCTTCATGTTTTCATGACACACTATATGCACGACTTCTCAAACACATCTAAAATATGAACTTTTATCACTGGCAGGTCAATAATGGGTGAGTGTCAGAGAAAGCAGGTGTGATTTCCCAGCAGGTTGTATTTCATAAGTGCACGTGTTTATGCATAACCCTTCCTCTTATGAATATGAAGAAAGGCTCTTTTCTTATGTAACGAGTTCACGGCGCTCAAATATAACATGTAAATGATAGCGGGAGCCGATTCTGTGGATGTGAGCCGCTCTAAAGCAGACCAGTCAGAGTTTAGCATGACCAAAGATTTACTTCAATAGGATTATATTCTTAATTTTTACTGAACAATCAGACAGTTTCTGTGTCTGTCCACGGCCCAAACAAACCCAGAACCGCAAGGCGCCGGGGATTTGATGCGGTTCACAGTTCACTAACTGCTTTTCTCAAGGGCTTTTGCACCTCAAGTCTTCGAGTTGGCCTAAAAAAGAGCAAAACCTGCCCAAAAACTGAGAGCTAATGCTCTCAATAGTGGCGTAAAGCCCACGTCCGAGGAGAAGAGAATACAGTTACACACACAATAGACGTGAACGGCCATCTGACGCTCTCAGGTTCTCTCTGCTTCACTGATCTTCACTCACACACACACCAAAGAGCAAAACCAACACTCGCCACGATCCCAGCGAGAGAATGAAGCCGGTCGACTGGTGACTTCATTAGGAGAGGAGACTGAGAACATGTGCAACCGGTTCAGTCTCTTCCGCCGCCAAAGCTGCACTTATTTGATCAAAAATACTGTAAAAATGTGAGATATTATTGTAATGTAGATCAGCTGTTTTCTATGTGAATATACAGTAAAGTGTAATTTATTCCTGTGATCAACAGCATCATTACTCCAGTCTTCAGTGTCACATGATCCTTCAGAAATCACTCTAATATGAGGATTTGATGATCAAGAAACATTTATGATTATTATCATTATTTTTGTGACATAAAAGATGAATGAAAGTCTTGTGAGTTTAAACAGACATGATTGTGAGTATGATGACAGGATTTTCAATATTCGAGTAAACATCATCTGGTCCTTCTCTGTAATATTTGTTTTCCTTATCCATGTTTTGCTGTTTCTGTGATACGTACCGCTATCTGTGTTAAGAAATAACGTGTCCATGTCAGCAATCGAACTTTATAACGGCAAAACCCGTCGCTGTCGTGAAACTCTCAGCCTGACCTGAGAGAACCGGGATTATAAATAGATTATATAAGACAAATGCTGCGCCCCAATTCACCGACTTACACTACGCCCTAAAAGTATGAACTCTTTTTGTGAAGAAAAGGTACATACTTTTGAGTGTGTAGCTTTGAGACATCTTTAACTGACAGCTCTGGTGCTTAGTTACGTGCTTAAACTGGCCTGTCAATCATCTTTCACAGTTAAAATCCTCCATTCAATCTAATTTGATTTCCTACAGTTTCGGAGAGGAATGTTGTGGACTGTAGATCTGCAGTCGCGGGTCTTTCATGCCAGACTCTCCTCGTCAAGTCAAGTCAAGTTTATTTATATAGCGCTTTTCACAATACAGATTGTATCAAAGCAGCTTCACAGTATTAAATTAAAATAATACATCAATGTTTGTTTCTAGAGGAAAACGTCCACGTTTGGTAATGCTGATCAATAGTATCGTTGATTGATTAATTAAATTAAATATCCCCAAATATCCCCAACTGAGCAAGCCAAAGGCAACAGTGGCAAGGAACCGAAAAACTCCATCAGGTGACCTCGTGTTTGCAATTTGAATATAATGATGCATTTAAACACTAATGGCTAAACGTATCTTTACAAAAGTTCAAAATAATGTGGACAACATTAAATATCTTTTCGTCAGGTTAGATACTGATAATGAATCACTCAATCCCCTTTATCTAAACCTCTCTGCATAACCGCCGGACTCACGCGTCCTCCATGTCTGTAGTTTTTTAACACTTTTTACTGTTTGTAGTCTAATCGAATCCTCTCATCCACAGCGCAATGGGTTGTGGGTAATATTAGCCGTTAGCGTGTTCACATATCTGAAAAAAAAAAAGTAGACCATCCGGGTGTCTTTGGAAAACTCATTTCAACGCTATGATTTGGTACGTACTAATTCTATTTTCGCATAGTATGCGAATTGGGACGCACCGAAGAGCTCAACCATGCAAAGCCTTGTGGGTAAGCATGAGAACGAGGAGGTTCTGTTGGACCGGCACTGAAGGATTGTGGGTAACGCACCACCTCATGCATTATTTATGAGCGCCGGCTCATCTTGAGATTAAACATTTGCTGATTTGTCAAAAGCACAAACAGAGGGTTTGTGCCGAACCCTCCCGCACATCTAATTGATGAGAACATTCCCTTCGCGACCCGGATGGCCCGACGGAGGAGAAGAAGAAGAGGAAGAGGAGGACGTGACGGGATGAAGGTCAGCTTCCAGGAAAGGAGTGTTTACTTCTGTTAGCTGTAGTTTATGTGCGTTTTCACCTCAAACTGCCACTGAAGGAGTGAAGAGAGACGGAGACGCCCATTCTGCACCAGCACTGTATGAAACCAGACGATCAATAAAACACATTCATTCACAGAACCACTGCATTCAGATCAGCATATCAGACCTGCGTTTAGGAAACCACAATGCGAACTGAGAGATGTGACTTAAAGTGCACCTACTGTGCGAAACCTCATTATTTAGCACATTTATAAAGACTTTAAAACAGGTTCCTAATGTTGTTTTGGCGTCTCCTACAACAGGTTCACATGCATCCAAGGTCAAACACACTAATGTCCTCATGATCTGCACTGCACATCAGCTCCTCTCAGTGTCTGAAACGCTTCGTTCGCAGATTCAGTCTCTCTAAGCCCCGCCTCTCTGAGAGCTGCTCTGCTCTGATTGGTTAGATGGTTCAGTCTGTGATATGAAGAGTGTGTGAAGTTACATTTCAGCAACAGTGTGAAAGTGAATATAACAGGACAATACAGCTATAAACATCAATATGCGTCACATGACTAAACTTACATCGCTTTTAAATACCTCCGCTTTGACAGTCCACACTACACCGAGAAAACAGCGTTTAAATGCGTCGACTTTGGAGAGTGTTTTCAAAAAGCTTTGTGTTCTTCGCTAAAAACGCGTCTCAGTGTCGACGGAAGGACAAAGCGGAGAGAAAAAGATGTGCGTTTTAAATGAAAACGTATTAGTGTGGACATTCAGTCTCTCTAAGCCCCGCCTCTCTGAGAGCTGCTCTGCTGTGATTGGTCAGAAAGCAAACGCTCATTATCATATCTGAATCTCAGCTCTTGATCTCAGTGATGCGAACAGTGATGATGGCGTGGGTTTACCGTATCAATCTCAGAAAACAGCATCTTCTCCACACGAACAACACGAGCCAAACTCTTCCAGTCTCAGATACACTAGTGTTTGAGGGCGGAGCTAAGAGACGCTGTTCAGCCAATCAAACCCTCAGACTGACATTATGCAAATGAGTTATAAACCTACGCAGAATCAGCAGGAACTGAGACTGAATTACTGACGAGCTTTCTACTGTTTAACACTCAGAAACTCAGAATTAATGTAGTCAACACGTCATGAATGTACAAGTAATGAAAGTACATGAACGAAAACGTTAGTAATGCATTAACTAATACGACATTACTGTTAATTGTTGCCACTTAGTTTATAATCTACTAACCAGGTATTTGCTATCACTACTAACACTTTAATGATCAATTAACATCATGCCGTCAGAAGCTCATTCAAGTTCATTAAAAATGAACTAAACAAATGTGGATCATAAGGTCTCATCTGTTAACATTAGTTAGCATGAACTAATAATGAACTGCACTAACACAGCATTTATTAATCTTTGTTAATTTCAACATTAACTAATACTTTATTAAAATCTTGTAAATATTAGTTAATGCACTGTGAACATGAACAAACAGGTATTTCTATTAACTAACATTAACAAAGATTAACAAATACAGTAACAAATGTGTTGCTCATGGTTAGTTCATGTTAGTTTTAATACACATTAATGTTAACTAATGAACCTTATTGTAAAGTAATACCAATATAATTATGCAGAATTTATCAACCTTTGTGTTTATTAATGTTCATGTTAGTTGACAGTGCAGTAACCAACAACTTCTGATCTCTCAGTAAATGCTGAGATTAATATTAACTGTGTTCATCTGACTATAACTAGTGATCTGTTGAGTATTATAAGTTATGATTAAGTGTTTATCCTCAGATAATCACCACACCTTATATATTAGACACACCTTACACCGAATAAACAATCGCACCATAATCCCGACCTCATCGTATCATCTCCACACACTAGCTCTTATTAATATTTAACATCAGAGTTCAGGCCTCGTCCTCTCACACACTCTTCATGAAGAGCCGATTATATGAGCGGCTGCAATTACTCCGTTTGTCCCGCCGTGACAGACTCCAAATATTAATGTGAGGCACGCGGCGCTGACACCAAACGCTGATCTCTGAAGCTGCGCTTTACAATGGCCAGTGTCAAGCGTATGTTCGTCACGTCCCGCGTTATTGATTACCTGCCAGATTCACTTGAAATAATTAAAAGTGTAGTTTACATATTTATAAAGCGTACTGTCACGGGTGCTACTTAATCTTCCATTAGGAAAATGCACTCTGTAAAGTGGCCAGCGCGGGCCGGACGAGGAAATGAGTAATCGCCATAATTGCAGACAGAAAGACAATAACGAGCCATAAAGGCCGATTTTATTGGCCGCTCTGACAATGGCCGGGTTTGGGCCGGACCAGAACCAGTCCGTCAGGATCCTCTACACACACACAACAGCTGAGGAAGAGTCTCCTCTGCTCACCAAAGCTGCTTTATTTGATCAAAAATACTGTACAAATTGTGAAATATTATTATAATGTAGATCATCTGTTCTCTATGTGAATATACAGTAAAGTGTAATTTATTCCTGTGATCAAAGCTGAATGTTCAGCATCATTACTCCAGTCTTCAGTGTCACATGATCCTTCAGAAATCACTCTAATGTGATGATTAAGAAACAATTATGATTATTATCAGTGTTGAACACAGTTCGTGCTTTTGTGGAAACTGTGGTAAACTACCAAGTTTGAAGCAAGTATGATTTAAAAATAATAATACTTTTATTCATCAAGGATGCATAAAAGTGACAGTAAAACATTTACAATGTAACAATTTCAAATCCAGTAAATGCTGTTCTTTTGATATTTCTATTCATCAAAGAATCCTGATAAATAAAATGTATGACAGTTTCCACAACATTAACCAGGTTTCCATCCAAGGATTATTTTTATTTTTTTTATGAAAAAAGGTTTAGCGCATCAAAACGTTTACTAATATAGCAGATGGAAATGGCAATTATCGATAATTTTTTGTAAGTGTCGACACAATCTTTTTTCAGTTTAACTTTAGCGCACAAATTGTAGGTCGATACTTCAAATGTCGCAAAAATCTAATTTGGAAACATTTTTTTGTCGAGAAAAAGGGCTTTAATGCAAATAAAGGCGGTGTCACATGACAGGATTAGCCTATACAGCGCTTGTGCCGTTGCTCCCGTTAAATCACCGTTTCTCTGTAGTTCAAAGATGCATTAAATTATTATGGATGGATGGATTTATGGAAAAACTAATGTCATAAAATCATGACTTTATGGTCTGAAGCTGGCTACTGACGAATGAAAATCACAAACATGACACTTGTTAATAAAACTATTTTATAAATAATTTATTATGTAATAATGCAAAAATAATTTTTTTTAGGGATGACGTCATCATGACGCCATTTTTCCGGTAAAAAAGGCCAATTGGATGGAAAAAGCTGGAGAAACTTTCGCAATATTCACTTTATCGAAAACAAAACAGCGTAAAAAGTGTATGGAAACTTAGCTATTGATAATAATCAGAACCATAATTAATAATTGCGCACCAACTCGGCATATTACACAATGACCATAGTTCACCAGTGAGATCTTTAGGTGGATCATGCAGTGGAAACATGAGGAAAACCATAAATCATCAACATCTGCACCTAAATAACAGCATTAATGCAGTAAAACTGTGGTAAATGTCAGTGCCGGTGCAGATGAGACGCTCCGCCGGCGCGACTCTCAGGGAATCCACTGACCTTTCATGGATTTTCTGCGTTCAGTTTGAAAAATGAGCCATAAAGCAAACATAAAAGTGGCCATTTTTCCCCAACGGTCAGACCCTGATTTCCCCGGGAGTGTGTCGGGATGAGGGAGTCAGACGCTCATCATGTGTGAAGGAAAGTTATCTGAGGCGGAGGGCAGCAGGACACGCGTGTAACGAGAGAGAGCTACAGGAGCACTTCACCTCTCCACACGTCATCCAACGTCTCTTCAGTCCATAAGAAATCCTTCAAAAGTACATGATTCTTCTACTGTTTTTTAATGTCTAAGAACAGCTACTTTCCCAGAGACTTAAATAAAAGCCAGCTGAGTACATAAATAAATAGGCAATTGACTAAATTAATATGTTAAAGTCCCCCTGCAGTCAATCATTTTATCCCTTAAAACTCATCTTTCATCACCAAAATGACATATTTAAGCATTTTTCATGTCTTAAAATATCTTGAATGTAACTCGACACCCTTGCCTCATTTAGTATGCGTGGTTCTATGAATATGCAAATGAGCCCCGCCTCCACTCACTCACTCAGCTCAGAGATCCACTGGTTGACGATCACACGTTGATCTGATTGGTTACAAGGTGGTTTGTGACGTCAGAAACACCAGCGATTTCAAAGCGTGTTTTTGAGACTGTCTTTGGTTCACTGCAGTTTTAAGGAGGAAATACTCAGCAATGCTGTCGACTTAAAAAAGGTGAAAAGGGTAAAACAAAAACTAATAGATATCACCATACTTCACCAGTTTATGGATTACATTATTAACTGCAAAAAAAAAAAATTGTATTACAAGTTTTCTGAAATGGTATGTTTAAATATGCAAATGAGGCGTTATCTAATTAAATATGCACTAATTTGCATAAAGTTCTAGGACAAAGATCTGAAAATTGGATAAAGGCAGGTTCAAAATTCTTGTAAAATAAATACATCTTTATACATTTTTATAATTTTTTTTTAGGAATAAAATGTATAAAATCAGGAAAATTATATATGAACAAACCCCCTGTAAAAAATCTAGATAAGAATAAAACTGTAAAGTGTATGTAAGTGCAGATTTCTGGCTCAATGTACGAGGAAAAACTCATTATGAGAAAGTGATAAAGTGCTCTAAAAGATAGAGTTAGAAGTATATCTTAATTTTAAAGGATGTTTTCTTTCCACTAGTCTGAAAAAAACACTTCATGAAAAGCCAAAAATCTCAAAAGTGTCTCGCCTGAACAACACAGACACAAACAACATTAAAAGCTGGATTTTCACCACAGGGGGACTTTAATAACCAAATAAATAAGTAAATGAATATGAATTATTAAATAAATGACCAACGCCAATTTTAAAACCATTTATACTATTCAAAAGTAGATTATAATCTCACTTTTTGTCCTAAAATCTCCAATATCCAGCTCTTTTCAGCCGTTCAAAGATTTCACGAAGCCAAATAAAGTCCCTCCACTGATGGAACCAGACAAACATTAACGTGCATTAAAGCTCATTAATATGCAAATGTCTTCATGTAGCTCTGAGTTTGAGTGGCTCCGGCTGCGTCTCTCATTATTTTAAGATCCTTCCTAAACGC
>CM040811.1:35203150-35223150 GCA_022829025.1 Squalius cephalus
ACACATTTAAATGTTTTTTCCTTGAAAAAAAAATTCTTCATGCCTTAAAATATCTTGAATGTAACTCGACACCCTCGCCTCATTTAGTATTCATGGTTCTATGAATATGCAAATGAGCCCCGCCTCCACTCACTCACTCAGCTCAGAGATGCACTGGTTGACGATCACACGTTGATCTGATTGGTTACAAGGTAGTTTGTGACGTCAGAAACACCAGCGATTTCAAAGCGTGTTTTTGAGACTGTCTTTGGTTCACTGCAGTTTTAAGGAGGAAATACTCAGCAATGCTGTCGACTTATGAGTTTACACATGGTTTGTCTTAAAAACCATGTTTATCATTTATCGATAAAAAACTTTTAATGATGACCTGACAGAGTTTTGGGAAAAAAGTTTTTAAAATGTAAAAGTTTGAATATTTATAGACTTGAAATACTGTGTCAAAAATGTAAGTAAGCAAATAAACAGACCGTTAGTAAATTCAATAAGAGAATAAAAAATTAAAAGGCCGTTAAGAAAATAATAGTACATAAATAAGTCATCAAATAAGTAAATATGTAAATAAAAAAATAGCTAAATCGTAAATAACCAAGATATATAAAGTAAATAAATGATTAAACAAGTGAATAAATCCAATAAGTAAATATTTAACAGGGCAATTAAAGAAAATAGTATTTATTTAATTTAATATAAATATTAAATGAATATTTAAATAAAGAAAATAAGTAAATAGCTAAATAAATGCATATAAATAATTGTATAAATAAAAATAAAGTAAATATGTGGATAATGAACTAAATAAAACCTTCATTAAGGTGCGTGAGGTAAAGGGACTCGACTAGTAAAGCGCAAGACGATCAATTTGCATGAAAAATGAAATGTTGTAAAGCATTCCAGAAGTACATGCAACTTTTAAACACTTTCACTCCGACTTTATTCCCATAAAGCCCCACGACTGAGGGAAAGACACGTTCCCAGGGTTCTCTCGCCGGTTTGCTCAGATGCACAGCGTCCTGAAGTGAGCCTGATCTCCGGCTAATCGCATCATCTCTGACGGACGCGCTCATCATGAACATTGTCTGCGTTATTAGATTTGCACGAAGCCCGAACAATTCAGGCCTCCATTACTAATTAAAACGACGCAAACTCTCGTTCTTAATGCATCATTGAATTGTTACAGATGCCAATGATAAAATGCCTTTAATACACTTATACGCTCATTAATGTAAATCATATTCCACTATAGATGTCCAATAATTAAAAAGAATATTTCTCTTTGTGAAGACGGTATCCTCATTAGATAGAGATTCTTTGGGAGCGGATCGCTCTACAGCGCTATTGATTTTTCTTTATTCCCCACGCATGAAAATATTGTTAATGTTGACGTTGAATGTTCATCAATCTAGATTATCGTGCTCTTTAATATCTGCCCGGTTCCTCTGATCGTTCTTTATGCATCTGATTGGATTATGAGGAGCGGCCGCTGGTTCTGAAGCCGATTGGTTGTGACTGTCTTACAAAAGAGCCACAAGGACACCCAAACTTTCTGGGAATTTTCCACAAACTTCTGCAACTAGACTCTGTTCTACAGGACGGACGCTTCATGCCTCTCGTTATGATTATGAGACGCTGTTCGTTTCAAACACCCTGAAATGGTCCATGGTCCAAAACTAACACACGCTTCTTCATTACAATCCAATTCCTGAATTTGAACTCGGGCTGCAAACAGGATTCAATGCAAATTTAAACGAAATGTGGAAATTAAGTAGAAACGGTATTAAAAACATTAAAAAAATTAATTTTAATAGACTATGAATATTACTAAAACAACATTGAAAAAGGTTGCTGTAGGATTTACTTCAAAATACTTTCACTCTAGTAAATTTCACGAATAATTACAAAGAAACGGCAAGTAATGTTGAATTAAACATGACAATTTGAAGATTGAAACCGTATTTTCTTGTGAAACGCACTCCAATAATCTCTGTGTCATTTACAACTCTAGAAAACTATTTGCAGTTTTGAAAATTTTAGAGAAAAAAAAAAAAACATTTAATGTTGGCATGATAAAGCTTTGCTTGAGAATTTTGGAGAAAGATATAAAAGTTTTAAAAGAGAACCATACTATGTAAAAATTGAAGTATGTAAATAAACAGACAGTTAATTAAATAAGTACATTAATTCAATAAGTATATAAATAATTAAATAGGCAATTAAGAAAATAATAACATATAAATAAGTAATCAAATAAGTAAATATTTAAATAAATATTAATATTTAAATAAATATGTAAAAAAAAAAAAAAGATGTAAATAAACTATGGAAATTAAGTAAATAACTAAGGAAATAGGTAAATAAATAAATAAATACATAAATGTGTAAATAAACAAGATGTAAATAAAGAAATTAAAAAGTAAATAAATAAAATAAAAAATAAGTAAATAAATCCAACAAGTATAAAAAATAATTTAACAGGCGATTAAGAAAATAACAGCATATAAATAAGTAATCAAATAAGTAAATATTTTAAATAAATATTAATATTTAAATTAAATACGTAAATAAACAAATAAGTAATTAAATATGGAAATAAATCAAGCAGTAAACAAAATAAATAAATATGGAAATAAACTAAGGAAATTAAGGAAATAAATAAATAAATATTTATTAAATAAATAAATATTTATTAAATAAATAAATATGTAAATAAACAAGATGTAAATAAAAGAAATTAAAAAGTAAATAAAATAATAAGTAAATAAATCCAATAAGTATATAAATAATAGGCAATTAGGAAAATAGCATATAAATAAGTAATAAAATAAGTAAATATTTAAATAAATATTAATATTTAAATAAATATGTAAATAAACAACTAAGTAATTAAACATGTAAATAAACCAAGATGTAAACAAAATAAAATAACAAATATGTAAATAAACTGTGGAAATTAAGGAAATAACTAACTAAGGAAATAGGAAAATAAATATTTATTAAATAAATATGTAAATAAACAAGAGATTAAAAAGTAATTAAATCCATAAGTATATAAATAATTAAATAGGCAATTAGGAAAATAATAATAAGAACATATAAATAAATAATAAAACTTCACTTGTCTGCTTTAAGCCGAGTTTCAGACACACAGTGCCGTCGGCCTGCGAGACGCTTGGAGACGCGGAGGACTGAGAGCTAAGCTCAGCGAGAGAGCGAACACAAACAGTGAGCAGGGACCCGTGAAGCTTTAGCGGTAAAGCCCGATCCGCTAAGACCCGAGTCGGACGGTGCCGGCGGATTCTTTGTCTCTGTGTGAAAGCCGATGCCTGCCGATGATGTGTTATGTAAAGTTGGCCAGGCTAGGTTTAAATGGCGGGATATCCTGCATGCTAGCTTAGTTACACCTCAGTGCATTAGCCGAGAGCCAGAGAAAGACGCTGGGAAGTGCATGTAAATGTCGGCGCGCTCTTCTCAGATCGCTGAAATTATGTCATGGGCTTATTTGTGTAATAATAACGACATGCAAAGGAAACGTGGACACAAACGCTCTTTCAGTTTATTGGTGCAAGAACGACCGCTGAAAGAAGATCAAGAGCGCTATTGGGAGGGAAAATCCTAAACACTCAGCGGTGTTTTCATAATAACAGGGAGAAAGGGGAGAGCAAATGAGAGCAAAGGATCATGGGATTACAGGAGGCAGAATCCACAACACAAGAGAGACACTTCCTGCAACTTTCACTCACAACTTCCTGTTCAAGAGTTCAATACACGCTTTTAAACTCCAAACTCAATTCCCGGATCTGATTTAAATGAGAATTGGTGCAGAACTGGAGTTTGAATTTATTAAAGCAGAATAAAAATGAACTGAAATTCATATAACTAATTTTACTAGACTATAACTATTACTATACACTTAAATAATGTGCTGTAGGATTTACTATTTTCACTCTAGTAAATTTCACAAAATGATTGCAAAGAAACGGTAAGTAACACAATTAAATAAACGTGACAATTTGAAGACTGAGACAGTATTTTCTTGCAGAACGCACTCCAATAATCTGTTTAATCTGATATTTTCCATTAATAAATATCTAATATCACCGTTAAGAGAGTTTTGCATCCAAGTTTTTCCAATCGGCCAATCAGAAGAGAGTGTGGGCGGAGTCTCTGTAACCGCACTGCACTCACAACCAAATCAATCCCAAATGACAGCCAATCAGAAGAGAGTGTGGGCGGAGTCTCTGTAACTGCACTGCACTCACAACCAAATCAATCACAAATGACAGCCAATCAGAAGAGAGTGTGGGCGGAGTCTCTGTAACTGCACTGCACTCGCAACCAAATCAATCCCAAATGACAGCCAATCAGAAGTGAGTGTGGGCGGAGTCTCTGTAACAACACTGCACTCACAAGCAAATCAATCCCAAATGACAGCCAATCAGAAGCGAGTGTGGACGGAGTCTCTGTAACCACACTGCACTCACAGCCAAATCAATCACAAATGACAGCCAATCAGAAGCGAGTGTGGGCGGAGTCTCTCTGTAACCGCACTGCACTCGCAACCAAATGGTTGAGTACATAATCAAATTCAGAAATATTAAACCATTTTAACATGATTAAAAATACATACTGAGTGACTGAAACAATCTTTTCTCATAGAGTACACTTGAATATTTACAAGTTTAATGTTCTTATTTCCTTTCATTTATCAAGATTTGAGGAGAATCCTCCATCGTCTCCATCAGTACAGCTGATAAAGGTCACGCTAAATGATATCCAAACTCACATTAGACTCTTTTAACACTAAATAAAGCCCATAATCAGTACCTGAGATTATCATTGTCATACTTTGTGTTGTTGTTCCAGCCACAACGTCACAGAAAAATAGAAACTGTTTCTAAAGCAGAATCATCATATATTTGTGTATTTTTCATCGTCATTTGCTTTTGTCGCGTGGCGTGTGGTTAGGACACGGTGCACGACAATCAGACCCACAAGTTGACCTCAATAAAAGCAAGAGTTCATCTTCAGATAAACGAGGGCTTGTTTAAATCTGTGTGTTTCCACTGACTCGTTCATTTAACAAATAAGTGTCTCAAGATTTGCCTGTAAATGACCCACATCTGAGACCGAGTTCATGGGAACGACGACAGCCTTCATCTTCCTCCTGAAGCTCGTCTCTATGTTTGCTCAAACGCACAGGAATGTAATTACACCGTTAGCATTAAGAAGCTGAATCTAACTAAAGGAGCATAACATCCAATCTAATTATGGAGGCCTTTAATGAGTTTCTAATTGGCGGATGGGCCTGTGAACACAAGCGAAGCATTCAGGGCCCAGAGCATGTGCACTGCAGTTTCCTCTGTGTGATTGAAGTCCACTTGGACAGAATTAAACACTGAAATATGGTTATGTTAGTTTATATGTGTATGAGCGTGACTTCTTATATCTGTGTGAGGGTTCTGATCTCTCGGCCCAGGTGCTTCGGTTAAACGCGCTCAGGACAGATAAACAACGTCAACTGTGCATCACATGATTAATATCGGGTCGTTTCTTCTTGACAAAACCAATGTATTATCATTATTGTACAAACTGGTACCAAAAACTCTTCATGTTCACTTGTGGTCAAAAGTTTGGAATAATTATGATTTTTAATCATAAAATGTTCACCAATGTTTCTTGATCATCAGATCCTCATATTAGAGTGATTTGTGAAGGATCATGTGACACTGAAGACTGGAGTAATGATGCTGAACATTCAGCTTTGATCACAGGAATAAATTACACTTTACTGTATATTCACATAGAAAACAGATGATTTACATTGCAATAATATTTCACTGTTTTACTGTATTTTTGATTAAATATATTCAGCCTTGGTGAGCAGAGGAGACTGTTTCAGACACATTACAAATACTTAATTATTAGGGCTGGGTATTGACACAAATTTCACAATTCGATTCCGATTCGATTCAATATTGATTATTTTGGATATCAGGTTCAATACATGGCAAATTTTCTCAAGGAAAGCAGATCTCTTCACTAATGCTGTAAACTATGGGAGTCAGTGTTAGCCTATAGGCTTCATTAGCATACTGTAATACTGAAGGTAAAAATGAACTGATTTAAATACAAACACTTAAAATACACTTTTATTTATTTTTATAATAATAAAGTTATATGAAATATAAACATTTAAATGGTGGCTGTCATAAAAACCTGCCAGATTTATTCAAACATGCATTAAAAATTGAAGAACAGTAACAACTAGATTAAAAAGTTCGTCGAGACAAACTTTAAGTTGGCTTGAGAAAGCCGGACCAGAAAGTTTGAAGAAGTTTGAAGTTTAAATTAGTTTGAAGTTTAAAGTAGTTTGAAGTTTAATTTAGTTTAAAGTTTAAAGTAGTTTGAAGTTTAATTTAGTTTAAAGTTTAAATTAGTTTGAAGTTTAAAGTAGATTAAAGTTTAAAGTAGTTTAAAGTTAAAAAGTTGCTGGGCGGTTGCTAGGGTGTTCTGGGTGGTTGCTATGGTGTTGCTAGGTGGTTGCTAGGGTATTCTTGTTGGTTGCTAAGGTGTTCTAGGTGGTTGCTAGGCGGTTGCTAGGGTATTCTGGTTGGTTGCTAGAGTGTTGCTAGGCGGTTGCTAGGGTAATCTGGGTGGTTGCTAGGCAGTTGCTAGGGTGTTTTGGGTGGTTGCTAGGCTGTTGCTAGGGTGTTCTAGGTGGTTGCTATGGTGTTGCTAGGTGGTTGCTAGGGTATTCTGGGTGGTTGCTAGGCGGTTGCTAGGGTGTTCTGGGTGGTTACTATGGTGTTGCTAGGCAGTTGCTAGGGTACTTTGGGTGGTTGCTAGGGAGTTTATAGGGGGTTGCTAGGGTGTTCAGGGTGGTTGCTATGGTGTTACTAGGTGGTTGGTAGTTGTCACAGATGGTTACTATGGAGTTTTTATAGAGTTCTTAGCATGATCTTTGCATGATTTAGCACTTAACTAATCGCTATTAGCATGTAGCTATACACTGCTAGCATGTGTAGCATGTTGGAAGTGCTGTTTGCTAGCATGAGTCAAAAGAGCCAAACCTCATCTCTATACGATGTTCTGATACAGAGATATAGGTCTTGCAAAACGGTTGCTAGGGTACTCAAGTTTGGTTGCTATGGAGTTGCTTGGGAGCTGGGAGTTTTAAACGTAAGAAGTTTAAAGTGGTTTGAAGTTTAAAGTAGTTTAAAGTAGTTTAAAGTAGTTTGAAGTTTATGACAGATGGATAAATAAGTTAGATAGATACACCCACACACACACACGCGCACACACACACTAACTCGCTCACACACTCACTCAGACACACACATGCACACTCAAGAGTTTATGAGTTTTGAGTTTATAAGTGTATAAATTGATGAGTTTATAAGTGTATGAGTTTTTGAGTTTTGAGTTTATAAGTTTAAATGAGTTTAAGAGTTCAGAGTTTATTAATTTATGAGTTTAAGAGTTCATAAGTCTATGAATTCATGAGTTTATAAGTTAATTAGTTTATAAGTGTATGAGTTTAGAGTTTATTAGTTTAAATGAGTCTCAATGGCTTATATAGTATATAGAACGGCAGTTTGTTTTAGTCTTCAAGGTGTTTAGATTTAAATTTTTGTTGGTTGGTGAGTTTGAATCTGGATTTGAATTTTTTAGAACTCCCCAATGTAAGTCAATGGGAGTTTTTCCGAGTTTTGATCGGCATTTTTAGGAAAACCGTAAGTCCGATCAGTCTGAAAAGATATAGCAACTAACTTCAGATCAGTTTGAGTGTCTGAGCCGAGTTTGGAGTATGTAGAGTTAAAGCTCTAGGACGAGTTTGAGTCAACAGTTTTTCACAGAAGAATAATAATAATATTAAGTTTAAATAGGATTTCAGTAAGTTGGCTCTCTCAAGCCAACTTAATTATAATGAATATGTAATATGGTGCATATATTTAGCAGAATGCTTCTCTATAGAGTTCATTTTTCAAGCTGACTAACGAGTTTATGGTCACTGGATATGTTTTTTTTTAGGTAAATGTGACGTTACATGACATTGTTTACTGACGTCTTTCCACGGTTGAAACACTGATTGAGCGACTCCATGTCACACACTGAAAAAAACAATAAGTAAAATTTACTTAATTTTTCTTTGGCAAGTTTTTTTGCACAAATATTTTTTAAGTAAATTTCACAAATGGAATTAAGTAAACTTTAACTAAAGTTAAGTGAAAGTAACAAAGAAAATAAGTAATTTTAACTTGGCTAGTAAAAGGTTGTGTAATATTTAGTTGAAGTTTCCTTTGCAATACATTTCACTTAAACAATATAATATTGAATGAAGCCACACTTTTAAAGTATATGCTTTACTTAAAAATACCTAAGTAATTAATACAATAGATATTGTATAAGACAGCATATCTATATATCAGATAAGCGCCATGTGAACGCAGAGACCTCAATACTTGGTAGACAATACACAATGACGGTAACATTTGATGGATCGTTTTTGTGTTTGAAAAATGAAAAAGAAAATGTACTCCAAATGTCACATTACTAAACCTAACAACAAAAGCAATGATGAAACAGTGTAAAACAGCTGGAAAACAGTGAAAAATCAACCTTGTTAATTATTCAAGGCCCAGTGCATGATGGGAACACGAGTATCAGAAAAGTTGAGTAATTTTACTTAATGTTATAACGTTGATATTTACGTTTTCATTTCTACACGCTTGAATTGAGTACTAATATAGAATTTACTTAGTTTTTTTTTAACTCTTGCCTGAACTAACTTTTTCATGTAAATTACATTGTTTTTTTTTCTGTAGTATTTACTTTACCACAAAATCACGGACTTCGATAAGTTGTACTCTACCTTTTAACACACTTTCAGAAGCTCATTCATGTTTATCTCGCGCTGTAACTGGTGTTATTAATGTGGAAGAGAAGGTCATGTGCTTCTCTAGAGCTGAGCCAGAGCGATCTCACGCCACAGTGACAAAACGGTAATTATGTTTATGAATTTCGTTAGAAAATGGACGTAATTTGAAATGTAAGACTTTGTTTCATATCAATACAAAGCACAAAGATTATTGTGATTTATTGGATGGGATGCGCTACAATGTTACATTCATTCATCAACTGAAAACAGGATGACTAATCGATTATTGGGATTTAAGAATCAATATCAGTTCAAAAAATGAGAATCGATTAATATCGAGAAATCTATATTTTTTTACCCAGCCCTATTTAATTATTCTAAACTTTTGACCAGTAGTAAAGATTTTACTAATCAGAATTAACTAACTCATCAGACTTTGTCTGAAAGACTCATTTTTTCCTGTTTTGGACAAAAAAACAAGCTGAAAATATATTTACACATTTCTGACTGTAACTCTCTCTCTCTCTCGTAATAATTCGTCGCAGTAAGACGTACTGAATCCGGACATGCCAAAACACACTCCTTTCAAATAATCATAAAGTATAAATAAAAGCCTGAAATGTCCAGAGCGCGTATGAAATATCTGTATTCGCCTTGATCCTCCCCGGTCGTGTCTGAACCGGCTGACCTTGAAGACACGGGATTCATTTTCCCGAATAAAATCAATGGATGAAGGTCCAGGGCGGCGGAAAAAGAGCTTCATTATGAGTGTGAGGGAAACAAAGACCATCTTCATCTTCATGCGCTCACTTAAGAGCCATTCAAATCAATTGGCCTGTGCATCTTTAATACGGTTAGAGAATGAAGGCCGAGATCATCTCAATGGCATTCACTGAAGAATAATCACAAACCCATATGAGACTAATCTGATTTTAAGAGATATAATGTGCGTTTGGGATCTGAGAACATGAAGGACGTTTACTTTCTGCAGACATTTATGAGCAAACAGGAAGTTCTGCTGTTAGAATTAATTCTGTTTCAGAGCGAGCGATGAGAACGTCAACGGCGAGAGAATATGAACCGCTGAAGATCTACATAAACACTGGCATCATCGCACTGATGGAAACACAATCAAATCTTAGACTCATAATTATTATAAATATTATATTACTAATATTTACAATATTATAATTAAATATTTCTACATCAGAAATTCAACGGAATAAAGAAAAATAAACAAGGAAAAGAAAGAAAACGGACAGCCAAAAAGAAATACAGAAAAAGAAATAAATTAATAATAATGAATTTAAAAACTAATAACAAAAAATGAAAGATTATTTTTAATGTTTAAATAATTTATTATTTATTAAAAATAAATATTGTGTATTTATTTTATATAATGCTAATTTACATATAAATAATGATTATTTACTCATTTAGTATTTATTTATAAGTAAAATAAACAAAAAAGAAAAAGAATTATTATTATTGTTTAAATATAAATAAATGATAGCATTATTTAATCATAAATAGTAAAAAAGTAAAATAAACAAAAGAAAAAGAGAAAGAATAAAATTAATATTATTATTTATTCATTATAAATATTATTGTTAATTTATTATTATTAAATATTATTTACATAATAATAATTTTTTCAAAAATTCATATTGTTAATTTATTATTAATAAATGATTATTTACATAAAAATAATTATTATTTCGAAAATAAATACATAAATATTTATTATAAATACTTTTATTATTTACTTAATAATAATGTAAAAATAAAATAAATGTATAAAATAAAATAAAATAATATAATACAATAATACAAATAATAAAATAATTTATTGGAAGGAAGGAAGGCTTCTCTCGCTGGTAATTCTGTAAAGTGCTTCTGCTTACATGTCGATGTAAATGCGCCGCTGTTTAACTAAACAACGCAGGAGTGACAGAATAAAGCAATCGAATAACAGCAGACGAGCGAACAGCTCCTGCCAAACCCATTATGGGTATTGAACGTATCCCACAATCCTGTGCAGCAGAACCCAGAGCGGGTCCTCACCTGTGACCGGCCCGACAGGTAATATGATGAAGCGGATGAAGACGTTATACAACACATCCGCCGCTTCCTTCACTCCTCACACACTCACACCGTCTTCATGACTATATCAGACCCAGGGCTCCTACAGAGATACCAGGACTTAAAGCACGACTCTTTCTTCAATCATCAAGAGATCTCACTCATCAAACCATATCTTTAGGATTTAAGGATTTTTAAAACTCAAATTACAGATATAAGGTCTCCAAAATACAACTTACAACGTATTTAATAATCTATATTAAATACAAAGTTTATAATGGCTATTATTGTTCAATAAAGAATATTTTATATTATAATGTTGGCGTACTTCATATTATCATACAGGCTGCAGTGTTAATTTTGCATGAAAAAAAATAAAAAATAAAAAATAATAATAATAATAATAATTATTATTATTAGTTATTAACTTTTTTTTTTTTTTTTTTATATATATATATATATATATATTGTATATATATTGTATTTTTTAAGTACCTCTTCAGAAATATGGCTGTTTTCAAGGGTTTTCCATAACTTAAATGTCAAAAAGTCAAATTGAAGTACTTTAAGCACCTCGTACGAACCCTGTGTCATTAAACCCGATTACTCGGATAACAGCGACAGGGAGTGTGTGTGTGTGTGTGTGTGTGTGTGTGTGTGTGTGTGTGTGTGAAGAGATGCAAGAGACTGTGCTCATGTGCACACTCGTTGATATAAACCCCCACAGAACTTACACGAGTGGAGAAGATGTTCCTTCTGTTTATTACGGCCCTTTAGAAGCTTCAATAACTTCATAAGCTTCTACACTACCGCTCAAACCTCCAGGGTCGGGGAGATTTAAAATGCTTTTGTCTCACCAAGACTGCAGTCACTGATCAAAAACACAGGAAAACTTAATACTGAGAAACATTATGAATATATATTTAAAAATGTAATTTATTCCTGTGATGCAAAGTTGAGTGAAGCACGTTGACATGTGTTTCAGTGGTGCAGCGGATCACAGACTCACGGGTCGGATCACAGACTCACGGGTCGGATCATATCATGGTTTCTGAGTCACGGATCGGATGGTTTTTCTTATTGTCTTTGCAAATGTAATGTTGCTTTTCGTTTATTACTTTAAGCAGGCCTACTTTAACAGCAAAAACTACTAACCTTCCCACTGTGTATGAAGTGTGTTATATAAATAAACTAATAGACTAATAAAGTGAATAAAATAAGAACAAATACACCAATTACAAGCATAGATGCAAATAAAGTAAGAGGTAATGGTAGTGTTGAGGTAGAAACATAATAATTCAATGTAAAATAACTAGAGCTGGGCGACAATTAATGCATCCTAAATAAAAGTTTGTGTTTGCATAATATACGTGTGTGTGCTGTGCATAATTATTTTGTATATACAGTATATATATATATATATATAAAAATACACACATGCATGTATACATTTAAGAAATATTTGTTTATACTGCATATATATTTATACATAACTGATATAATATATAAATATTTTGGTTACATACAGGTGTCAGTGTTACAGTGTAATTATATATTTAAGTACTGAGTAATATTAATTAACTACATGTACTTACTATAGGGTTAGGGTTAGCATTAGGGTTTGGGGTAACACTTTATTTTACAGTGTCCTTGTTTCATATGTTACATGTACTTAGCATAGTAATAACAGTAAATTATGCATAATTACATGCAACTAACCCTCAACCAAACCCTAACCCTATAGTAAGTACATGTAGTTAATTAATATTGCTCAGTACTTAAATATATAATTACACTGTAACAGTGACACCTTAAAACAGTTGTGTGTAATGATGCATACTTTACTGTTATTACTACGGTAAGTACATGTAACATATGTAACAAGGACACTGTAAGATAAAGTGTTACCCACATTTTTCTTAATTAAATTTTAAATATAGTGGATAAACAGTATTAATAAATAGATTTTTGTCCTAATCGTGTATAAGGGGGTGTAGGGCATCTGCAGAGCCGTGTCCCCGATCATTAATCCGGAAAGAGCATCGGAGAGCAGGAGCAGCGGCGAGGAAACGGCATCATGACTCCGAGCGTGTGAGAAATGGCTGGATTGAAGATAACGATTTCTGTGCCGCTTTAACCGCACGTACGTGCCTCTCTCTCTCCTCAGCATCACGGGGAACACACTCCCGTCTGCGGGATGTTTGGATTAGTTTCTGATGTGTCCCTGAAGATCCCGGGGCCCGTCCCGGCAGACGCCGCGTGTGCGGCCGGATATATATACACTTTAACTGGGAAAAGGTCAGGCATGCGGGAAGCAGCAGGCAAACACGCATGAATCACGGGAGATTTGGTGCATGGCAGCGAATGAGAAACCCGGCAAACCCCATTATTCCCCGTGTTTCCCAGCCGGGCCGGGATTCATGCCGGCGCATGCCGTCAGTTCATTAGGAGGAAACATCAGGACAGTGACGAGCCCCCGGAGGCGTTTAATTCCACATCAGCCCTTCGTCTCGCTCTGTGTGATCAATACTATATCAGTGTAAATTAAAATGACAATCTCCAAGTAATTAAGCCTGTTAATGTTTGATTGCGGTGTCATTATTTGCTCGTGAGAGAGAGGAGCTGCTCTTCAGCCTTATGTGTGTTTAAACCAGTTTTTTACTAGCGGAAGCAAATGAAGTCTTCATTCCTGACGGACGAGCAACAGCAGGATAACACGATCACGCTAATCTGATTTATCAAACCAAACCTGATTAGGGCCGAGAAGAACGACGAGAGGAACGCGACCGCACTGGAATCCAGAATGAAAGCGCACAGGAACGGCTCAGATCTTGCATTCTGGGATAGAGTCGTCCTGTAGTCAATCACCCAAACCCTTAAAACTCATCTCTGATCACCAGAATTAAAAAATTAAAAAAAAAAATTAAAAATTCTTGTAAAAAAAAAATTCATGCCTTAAAATACATCCATCTATCTATCTATCTGTTCTTCTACCCATCTATCTATCGATCTATCTATCTATCTATCTATCTATCTATCTATCTATCTATCTATCTATCTATCTGTCTGTCTGTTATTGTATCATCTATCTATCTATCTGTCTGTCTGTCTGTCTGTCTGTTATTCTATCATCTATCCATCCATCCATCCATCCATCTGTCTGTTCTTCTATCTATCTATCTATCTATCTATCTATCTATCTGTTCTTCTACCCATCTATCTATCTATCTATCTATCTATCTATCTATCTGTTCTTCTACCCATCTATCTATCTATCTATCTATCTATCTATCTGTCTGTTATTGTATCATCTATCTATCTATCTATCTATCTATCTATCTATCTATCTATCTGTTCTTCTACCCATCTATCTATCTATCTGTCTGTTATTCTATCATCTATCTATCTATCTATCTATCTATCTATCTATCTATCTATCTGTCTGTTATTGTATCATCTATCTATCTATCTATCTATCTATCTATCTATCTGTCTGTTATTCTATCATCTATCTATCTATCTATCTATCTATCTATCTGTCTGTCTGTTATTCTATCATCTATCTATCTATCTATCTATCTATCTATCTATCTATCTATCTGTCTGTTATTGTATCATCTATCTATCTATCTGTCTGTTATTCTATCATCTATCTATCTATCTATCTATCTATCTATCTGTCTGTCTGTTATTCTATCTATCTATCTATCTATCTATCTATCTATCTATCTATCTATCTATCTATCTATCTATCTATCTATCTATCTATCTGTCTGTTATTGTATCATCTATCTATCTATCTGTCTGTTATTCTATCATCTATCTATCTATCTATCTATCTATCTATCTATCTATCTATCTGTCTGTTATTGTATCATCTATCTATCTATCTGTCTGTTATTCTATCATCTATCTATCTATCTATCTATCTATCTATCTATCTATCTATCTATCTTCTGTCTGTCTGTTATTCTATCTATCTATCTGTCTGTTATTCTATCATCTATCTATCTATCTATCTATCTATCTATCTGTCTGTCTGTTATTCTATCATCTATCTATCTATCTATCTATCTATCTATCTGTCTGTCTGTTATTCTATCATCTATCTATCTATCTATCTATCTATCTATCTATCTATCTATCTATCTATCTATCTGTTCTTCTACCCATCTATCTATCTATCTATCTATCTATCTGTCTGTTATTGTATCATCTATCTATCTATCTATCTGTCTGTTATTCTATCTATCTATCTATCTATCTGTCTGTTATTCTATCATCTATCTATCTATCTATCTATCTATCTATCTATCTATCTGTCTGTTATTCTATCATCTATCTATCTATCTATCTATCTATCTATCTATCTATCTATCTGTTATTGTATCATCTATCTATCTATCTGTCTGTTATTCTATCTATCTATCTATCTATCTGTCTGTTATTGTATCATCTATCTATCTATCTATCTGTCTGTTATTCTATCTATCTATCTATCTATCTGTCTGTTATTGTATCATCTATCTATCTATCTATCTGTCTGTTATTCTATCTATCTATCTATCTATCTGTCTGTTATTGTATCATCTATCTATCTATCTATCTATCTATCTATCTATCTATCTATCTATCTATCTGTCTGTTATTCTATCATCTATCTATCTATCTATCTATCTATCTATCTATCTATCTATCTATCTGTCTGTTATTCTATCTATCTATCTATCTATCTATCTGTCTGTTATTGTATCATCTATCTATCTATCTATCTGTCTGTTATTCTATCTATCTATCTATCTATCTGTCTGTTATTGTATCATCTATCTATCTATCTGTCTGTTATTCTATCTATCTATCTATCTATCTGTCTGTTATTGTATCATCTATCTATCTATCATCTATCTATCTATCTATCTGTCTGTTATTCTATCTATCTATCTATCTATCTGTCTGTTATTGTATCATCTATCTATCTATCTATCTATCTATCTATCTGTCTGTCTGTTATTCTATCATCTATCTATCTATCTATCTATCTATCTATCTATCTATCTATCTATCTGTCTGTTATTCTATCATCTATCTATCTATCTATCTATCTATCTATCTATCTATCTATCTATCTGTCTGTCTGTTATTCTATCATCTATCTATCTATCTATCTATCTATCTATCTATCTGTCTGTCTGTTATTCTATCATCTATCTATCTATCTATCTATCTATCTATCTATCTATCTGTCTGTTATTGTATCATCTATCTATCTATCTATCTATCTATCTATCTATCTATCTATCTATCTATCTATCTATCTGTCTGTCTGTCTGTTATTCTATCATCTATCTATCTATCTGTCTGTTATTCTATCATCTATCTATCTATCTATCTATCTATCTATCTATCTGTCTGTCTGTTATTCTATCATCTATCTATCTATCTATCTATCTATCTATCTATCTATCTATCTGTCTGTCTGTTATTCTATCATCTATCTATCTATCTATCTATCTATCTATCTATCTGTCTGTTATTCTATCATCTATCTATCTATCTATCTATCTATCTATCTATCTATCTATTAGGGGTGCACGATATTGACAAAAAGTGATATTGCGATATCGATAATGAATATTGCGATATCGATATTAATTTCGATATTTTTAAACATATGTAAAACTACAAAAGTTATGGGAAAACAAATAAAACAAGTTTTCTTACAACATAAGGTTTATTGAGCGCATTCGAGACGGATTTGAATCGCTCAAACCACATCAGGAGGAGGTCTGGGCCGCATTCCAGACGAAACTGGACGAAGTGTAAATGCATCTGGTTGTTGAAACCACATATGTAAAATGTACTCCTCCCAAAAACACTAAAAAATAAATGTGTGACTGTGAGAACGTGTTATAGGCTACATGTCATGTTATGGCCAGATATGACGACGCTATACGTCTGCAACACGCATCACCGCATGAGCAGCTGAGCATCTACCGGTCAAGCCAACGCGCAAACTATCGCAAATCAAAGTGAAAGTAAGTTGCAGACGCTTTACACACAAGTATCTTCATTAAAAGTAAAGAAGTGAAATTATCTTACCAGGGCTGTTGCCGTTCTCTATTATTGCGGTATTTGATTTTGACATTTTAGCTGATGATCAATAAAATGCAGCTCATAACTGTGTTCGGTGACGTGAACTCCATTAAATCTGCATATAGCGTGGGAATTGAAGATCGGATTTATATCCGTTTTGCAAAAAACACATTTATGTGAATAGGTGTAAAAGGAATCGTTTTGATATTGCCAGGTGGCCTGATGTTTATACTTGCGCGCTGGTGTGTGCGTCGAGCCGGCAAGTGTGTGTGTTGTGGGGACTGTGTGGTAGAGCAAGGGAGAAGTGAAACAAAGTGTCTCCCCTGTTCTTTCTGACCACTGTTGGAAATCTGTAGCATGCAAAGTTAACCCTCTCCTTGATTTCATGTTTATGGAGAAGTAGAACCAGGAAATCAGTCGGGGGAAATGCAACGGTGCATGTCGGACGGGACGCATCATAAACAAAATATCGCATAAATATCGCGAGACTTTCGATATGATATCGAGCAACGTGATATCGCGATAACGATATTGATTCGATATATCGTGCACCCCTACTATCTATCTATCTATCTATCTATCTATCTATCTCTCTGTTATTCTATCATCTATCTATCTGTCTGTTATTCTATCATCTATCTATCTATCTATCTATCTATCTATCTATCTATCTATCTATCTATCTGTTATTCTATCATCTATCTATCTGTCTGTTATTCTATCATCTATCTATCTATCTATCTATCTATCTATCTATCTATCTGTTATTCTACCCATCCATGTCTATCTATCCATCCATATATCCAGCCTATGAATTTTTCAAACAAGGAATTCAAACAAATTTCAAACATTTAATGTTTGTCTTGACCAACTTTGCTTAAAAAATAAATTTAAATTAAATGAAAAGTTACAAATTACACTTCTTTTGATTTCAAATTATTGCAGTTTTACTTCCTTACATTCAAATCTGAACTGCAACTGTTCTCTTTCTCGAGTCCAACACTTGAAACCTGACACTGAGTTGTGAACGCTGCACAATCCTGACACACACTGATCAGATCACACACGTCCAACGGTGTGTGTGTGAGAAACGCGATCGCTAGTTCAGTCTAAGGCTGCTAAACGTTAAAGGACACGGCTGACATGTTAAAGAGCCTCTCGAATGCATCACTAAAATCTCTCAGCGCTGGGATTTGCCGAAAGCACTCGTGGGCTCTTCATCAAGCACTCTAACGAGCCACAAATGCTTGGGCTTAATGAATTATTAAATACAAGTCAATAAAGGATAAATAAGAACAACAAATGCAACCTTTGGGTATTTAATTAGCAGAGGTGGAGCGCTGCATTTCTAATGCGTTTATGCTAATCGCCACTGAGATCTCACTCAGGCCAGCAGATTTTCCCCGATCCATCAGAGGCTCGTTGATTCACGTCGACGCGGCTCCACTCATTAATAGTCCGTTAGCGAGGAGACCGGAGCTGTCAGACGACGTGCAGATCAATGCTCACCCTTTCCTGACAGTCAACCGGAGAGTCAGCGATCTGAGCACCAGATCATTCCCTCTCCCAGCTTTATTTACGGTCCGGCGGGGGAAATCCTGCATCCGATCACTCAGTGAAGAAACAGCACTCGTGACTTTAACATTAATAAACAAGTGGAGGAAATCAAGTACAGATGTGCAACTGTGGCGTGTGTTTCATCTGAGAAAACTCTCAACAAACTCACCGCTCTGCAGCACACACACGCCAAAATAAAAGTTCGGATTAACTTGAAGAAATTATGACAGAAGTATAATACTTTTTTTATTTTATTTTATAGAGTTTATAGATTATCAAAATCTTTTTGCCAAAAAAAAAAAAAATGAAAGGAATTGTTGAAAAAAAGAAAAAAAAGAAAAAAAAAATCTAAACTGATGACAGAATTTCTGAAAATTAAATATTCATAAATTATTTGAATAAGTTTTATGAATATATATTTTTTATTATTATTAAAATTTAATTAAAACATTAAAACAGAATCCAGAAGAATTTGGGGAAAATAAAACATTTAATCCCAAAAGTAAATTTGGGAGGGAAAAACATTTCATAGGCCCCTATTGTTGTTAAAATTGTAGTAAATTATTAAAGTTTGATTAATTCAATTGATGACATCTTTTTTATTATAAAAATTTAGCAAAACCATTAAAACAGAAACCATAAAAAAAATTAATTTGGGAAAAACTAAAACTATCTAACATAAGGCTCTTTCAATAACATTTTAATAAATTATTAAATTGTTAAAGTTTTATGATTTCAACCATTAAAAAAAAATTCAGAAAAATTAAAATGGAATTTTAGGCTTTGACATAATGAGACACGGCATGAAATTAGATTGAAGATCAAACTCATTCATAAGCAGAAATTAATGAACATTTATGAAGACAGAATGACCTTTGACCTGACACTCCAGGACCACTGACACACACACACACACACACACACACACACACACAGCTAATGATGAGCTGCAGCATTAAGATGCTTTTAGCTGCATTAATAATGCTGATGGAGTGTGTGTGTGTGTGTGTGTGTGTGTGTGTGTTAATATCACACACAAACAAACGCACTCTGTGAGAGATGTGCCAAATGAAGGGTAAGCAAAGTCAGTTTGCTGTAATTAAGGAGAGTCTCTTAGAGGACGGCGTCTGTGTGAACGGGAAACACACACCTGCCAGAGCCAAGAGAAATGAGCACGCTGAGTGATTCACTCCGTGTGTGTGTGTGTGTGTGTGTGTGTGTGTGTGTGTGTGTGTGTGTGTGTGTGTGTGTGTGTGTGTGTGTCTGTCTGTTTTAGAGGGCCGCTCATGAAATTAAACATTTCAGACTGGAGGAAACCGTCAACAGGAAGGTCACCCTAACCCTAACCCTGGATGATGAGCTTCATTCATAAACACAACCGTTATTATCATCA
>CM040811.1:35228150-35238150 GCA_022829025.1 Squalius cephalus
GGGTAGTTTTTGTGTTACCCAGATCCTGGGTCAGACCTAACAACCCAGTGTTTGGGTAGTTTTTGTGTTACCCAGATCCTGGGTCAGACGTAACAACCCAGTGTTTGGGTAGTTTTTGTGTTACCCAGATCCTGGGTCAGACGTAACAACCCAGTGTTTGGGTAGTTTTTGTGTTACCCAGATCCTGGGTCAGACGTAACAACCCAGTGTTTGGGTAGTTTTTGTGTTACCCAGATCCTGGGTCAGACGTAACAACCCAGTGTTTGGGTAGTTTTTGTGTTACCCAGATCCTGGGTCAGACGTAACAACCCAGTGTTTGGGTAGTTTTTGTGTTACCCAGATCCTGGGTCAGACGTAACAACCCAGTGTTTGGGTAGTTTTTGTGTTGCCCAGATCCTGGATCAGACGTAATAACCCAGTGTTTGGGTAGTTTTTGTGTTGCCCAGATCCTGGGTCAGACGTAATAACCCAGTGTTTGGGTAGTTTTGTGTTACCCAGATCCTGGGTCAGACGTAACAACCCAGTGTTTGGGTAGTTTTTGTGTTGCCCAGATCCTGGGTCAGACGTTACAACCCAGTGTTTGGGTAGTTTTTGTGTTACAGATCCTGGATCAGACGTAATAACCCAGTGTTTGGGTAGTTTTTGTGTTACCCAGATCCTGGATCAGACGTAATAACCCAGTGTTTGGGTAGTTTTTGTGTTACTCAGATCCTGGGTCAGACGTAACAACCCAGTGTTTGGGTAGTTTTTGTGTTACAGATCCTGGGTCAGACGTAACAACCCAGTGTTTGGTAGTTTACCTCTTGTGTTACCCAGATCCTGGGTCAGACGTAACAACCCAGTGTTTGGTAGTTTACCTCTTGTGTTAACCAGAACACGACACGAGCTCCGGCACGAGATCCAGTGCATTACAGTGGAAACGTTACAACAGAGACTGGGCCGTTACACTTAATTACGGAAATTTTTCATTTTTAATTCTAATATTTGTTAAACAAACTTAAATGTATGCAATATGTATTAAAAACTATATAAAATATGCTATACTGTAAAATATGATAAAAAATAAAGGAATTATCATGCAAACCAGTGGTTGTGTGGAGTTTTTTTTCATTTTAAGTTTAGTGGATTTAAAGGGATACTTCACCTCTGGAAAGATGAATGTGTATTTAAATTGGGTCATTTATGTAGTAGAAATATGAAATTATTTTTGAATTTGGAGTCTTCTAGAATGAGAAAAGCCAGAAAGTGTATTTTTGGCTCATGTGGATGAAAGACAACAACTCCCAGAATGCACTTGCTTCGCTGCTCTACGAGGCCACTCCCAAGCCACGCCTACCGGTTAGAGAGCAGTTGTAAACAAAGCTAAGCTACTAGTCTCCATGAGTCCTCCCGGGTTTTTGAGATGGCACAAAATGTCCGGGATTCGGCTTTTGCGTTCTACAGTCGCCATTCATTGTGTTTACTGTGGCGAGCAGGACGAGTCTGAGGGCCGCGGGAGAACGGCGCGAGGCCGGTGGCGTCATTACTGATGACCGACACCTGTGAGACGCACCGGTATCGTATCTCTCACGGAGGAGCGGGTATTTTCTTAGCAATGGTAAAACGCACATCAACCGATCACTTGTTTAGCGTTCATGTAAACACTACATTCAGATTCACCAATCGGGGTGAATTCAGTTAGATTGAAACAAAAGGTGTGCATGTAAACAATGAATGGCGACTGTAGAAAGCAAAAGCTGAATCCCGGACATTTTGGACGATCTCGACGGCCGGACATGTTCGGGAAAAAGAGTATGGTAACCCCTACTACTCAGCTTTCTCCACAGAACAAGAGCCTGTTGGCTTAGCTTCCAAAGAAAGATGGCTGACACTGCTTGCACATTCTGTGAGTGAGATCCCTCTATGGGCGGGGTGAAAACACAGCGCCTCCTACTGGCTGTAGTCTCTCGCCTCTGGCCAAAAAATCCTCCGATGACGCAAAATGACGATTTATACATAAATCTCTCGTCTCAAGGGGATATGAGGGTGGAAAGCACGGCAATTCGAAAATACTACAGGTTTTCTACTGATACAAAGCTTAATGCTAAATCCTGAAGTATCCCTTTAAGTTAATCTGTAAACATTAACTCATGTAAGAAGAAAAAAGCTAAAATTAGTAAAATTAACCCAACATGTGTTCTGTCCTATATTTACCCAGACCTGGGGTTGTTTTTAACCCAAGGGCTGGGTAAATATAGGACAGAACAGTTCAAGAATAATATATGCAATATAGGACAAATTGGGTTGTTTTAACCCAGTTTTTTTTTTTATGAGTGTGTAAATATACACACATATATACACACACATAAACACACAGTATATTGCACAAACATACCAATATTTTTCATATTACAAGAGAGAAATGGAACTTTTCCTCTCTCTCAGGACGAGACGAACACTGTCTGTCTCTCTCAACTCACATTATCTGAAAATTGACATCTCGAGCAGACAACAAACAGTTACCCGAGCAAAACAAATGCAGGCGTGTGTGTCCGGTTAAATGGCACGTGTCTGTCTGAGTGCAGATTTATTGACTGTCTGAACCACTGTAAACTCACGGATCACATTCACCTCGACTCAAACACAAAGATTGTGTCATATAATACGTCACTTTTCATTCGTTTATGTGCATCTTTTGCAGACAATCTTCTTCTTCTTCCTCAGTGTTTCTGTCCTGTTTTCCAGCACAAATATATAAACATTCTTAAATCAAGATACATTTACTGGAGAAGCAAAGAGACATTAGATAAATCTTGTTTTATGAGAAACCGATCAAAATGAAGCGAGTCTGTGCTTAAAATGAGGACAAATATCTGCCAATGGAGTCAGAAAATAAACTAAAATCAAAGAGAAAACAAGAATATTTTTTTGTCCCTGTTTGCAAATATTTGTTTTATTGTTTTAATCATAAACACACTTAATTTTAATCTCAGAAAACTTAATATATTCCGTAATTTTGCTTCTCCAGTAAATGTATCTTGATTTAAGAATATTTAGATATTTGTGCTGGAAAACAGATGATCAATGTCTGCAATAAGTGTTTGATTTATATTTTTAATATTATCCATATATTCATATTTGAATGTAAATGAATGATCTATTAAGGATCATATAATGTTTATGATAATTGAATAAGTTAAGTAAAGGATTACTCTTAATTTCTCTGTAATTTAATTAGTTACTTCTGATGTATAATTGCATTAAATACTTAAACTGCATTAGAATATAGAACAATTTTATATAAAACAATAGTTGATTTAACATAAAAATTTTGTTTTCTCAAAATTCTTCTCCCTTTAAATATTTTGATCAGTTCAAGAATAATATATGCAACTTTATATTGTTTTTTTGAAAGAATTAAAAGTTTTCATGTCTATCCTTGTATTGTATTGTATTTAAATCGAGTCTTAAAACTTTTTATTTCAGGATTGCTTTTAATTGACTTATTTTATTCTTTAATTTTCAGTGTTATATATATTTTTTTTTGCTCTCTACTTTGTGTTTTAATTTATATTGTTGTTCTTGTGTTGTAAAGCGCTTTGACAATGCAATTTTAAAGGCGCTATACAAAATAAATGTATTATAATTATTATTGTTCAGCTGGTTGAGGTTGATATGGGATTTAAAAAGTAATTAGTAATAAATAATGCAACACTTTTTAGAGAGAGTAATTAGAACAGTAATAGTTCCACTATTAAAGATAGTAATTAATTACTGTTTAGTGTAAACACTGAGTATCAGCAAACGACCAGCCAAAATATGATAATCCTGAATAACTGATCGAGTGAATTGAGTTTCATTTCCTTCTCCTCCTGAAACTCTGGGTTTATTCCTGGGTTTTTGCTTCCATCTAGTGGCAATATGAGGAACCTCATGAATCTGAAGAGAATCACTCATGAAACGGAGATATCTCAGGCAAACTGAGAGTGAAAACACTCTTTACACCAGACCCGTACAGCGCATGCAAACACACACATAAAAATGGTTTCATCGTGCAGTAACTTTTAACTTTAATGTGCCATTTCCATTTTATTTGACTCTTGATGTAACTTAGTGCTATTAAATCATATTTTTGAAAACAAGCAGAAATTAAGAAGTCACTATGTTCGCTGAGATTATTATTTTTAACAGTGCTGTAAACTGCACCAGTCTTTATCAATGAATTCTATAGCAAATATTTTACAATCTTTTTTAAAAATCTCCTCCAGGACCGTTCCACTCTTTACAATATTATAATATAGTATGAAAAAAAAATGTCACAATGATTTGGGACAATAATAAAGTGTTTTAGTGTAGTCAGTTATTGGCTACAGGCGGCATTAAACCAACAAAACTAAATGACTTTTAACTCATTTAAATAGATCTAATAGCTAAAGAGTTTCAAAATTAATATGTGAACTCTTTTATAGTCCTCTAAACACACACACACACACAAATCTCTTTAAACGGATGCATGTTATTGATGTATGTTGAGTTTGTGTGCTGGATGTGTGATTGTAAATGTCTCAAACATGATGTTTTATTTCACGCGTGTTCGTGTTTCGCTGTATTGAACTGTTTGGTCCACAAACATGACAGTATTTTTAGCATCTTTCTCTTTGTTTAAGAAACCTGTAATCTGCAACTCTTCAGTGACACGAACTCTATAGCACTGCAATATTTCTCATTCAAACTACAATCAAATGGATTTACCCACAGGAAATTAGAAGGAAATTAGCTTTTATGAGACTACAAGTTCAGTCCCATAACTAATATCATGCAGATGTGGCCCATTCATAAACACAGAACACATCAGGGCAGCTTTACTACAGAGGTGACAGGTGGTCATGTGACCAGGTTTGATTATATGTTAAAAAGAAAAACATCGCTCATCTTTTGAACAACACAATTGAAACCTCACAGATCTCATACCCAGACTTTTGCCTTGTCCAAACACACACACACACACACACACACACACACACTTGCACTCTTTACACTTGACCACTCGTCTACTTGTATGACGTGTTTCCTCTGTTTGGCTCAAGTGTTCTAGTAGGCGTAAACACTGCAGGTGTGTGTAGAACTCTGATTACTATAGTTTTACACACTTATAGTTTTGCAAAAATGCAAGTGTTTACAGAGCTTTTATTATATTTTCAATACTTTGCATTTTAAAAGACACATCTACATGTCTGTTCAGTAGTCGCTGTAACTAACAGAAGACACACATTTAAGATTGTGCTGCTTTAATTAAGTGATAAAAGCAGGCGCGCACACACACACACACACACACACACACACACACACCAGACTGATCTCTGCACCAATAACATGTGCAACACTGTGTTTTCACTTACAATTTACATGTTTCTAATTAATTTATATTACAGTGGAATGTTTTCCTCGACATCTCGTGATATCAGGGCACGAGTTCCCGAACATAATGCATGATGGGATACGCTCCGAAGCGGTATTGGAGATAGTGTGTGTGTTTAGTGTGCATTAAGGAAACTTTGGCATTTTTAAGACATGGGACAGTCTTGCACACTTACTTTCTGTCGCGTACACACGCTCTCAAGTGGCCAAGAACGCCTGTGTGTGTGTGTGTGTGTGTGTGTGTGTGTGTGTGTGTGTGTGTGTGTGTGTGTGTGTGTGTGCATGAGACACTGGAGCAGTGGCGCCCCCTGGTGTTCAGACACATGAACAGACTCACTGTGAACTGCTCCTGGGATTCGTAGTTCTTGTCGAGGTAAACTCGTGCACGGTTGTAGTCCTTCATGGCGTCGCTGGAATGAAGCTCTCTGATGACAACAAACACACACACACACACACACACACACACAACATGAGCTTCTGGAGCATCTACAGGCACAGTATAAACATGTACAGTTACACATACCACAGCAAATCTGCAGGGTTTACATCAGATTTAGAGTGACCATTCAAAGGTTTGGGGTCAGCAGGTTTTTTTATATATAATATATATATATATATATATATATATATATATATATATATATATATATATATATTTTTTTTTTTTTTTTTTTTTTTTTTTTTTTTTTTTTTCATCAAGGATTCATCATTAAATTGATCAAAAGTGAATGACTGTTTAAAATAAACGCTGTTCTTTTGAACTTTCTACTAATCAAAGAATCCTGAAAAATAAAAATATATCAGTTTCCACAAAAATATGAAACATATGAATAATATTTCACTATTTTATAGTTTTTACTGTATTTTTAACCAAATAAATGCATGATGTATTAACATGGTGTTTTATTAACATATGTGGTTAAAGGATATCATGGTATACGTAATAAAACATGCTAATTAGGGCTTATGGCAAAAATCACAACCACAATTATTTTGATCAACATTGTAATAACAATTATTTAAAAATTATTTAATTATTTGAAAGTTCCACAATTTCGACAGCAGAAACTAATAGGCTAACAAGTAAAAAACTCCTCAAACTATTATAGTACAAAAGTCGTTAATATGATAAAACAAGCACATAATAAACTATAATAGGACAAATACAGTAAAACAAATCCTCAACCTATTCATTATAAACCATATAACAAGAAAAAAATATGTTATTATGTTTTTGAAAAAAGTTTATAGGGTCGCTAGTGACCCGAAGTATGTAATAGTGCATGTATATTTAATCTGCACAACAATAACTGAATCTCTGATGACTGCAGCTCACATTTATTCCTCAAGGTGGCGCTGTTCGATAAACAATGATGATGTGATAAATATGCAAGCGCAAAACAAAACAATAAACAAGTATCATCAGCAAAATTTGGCTATTTACTGTAATCAGATATTAGTGTCACTGATGTTGGATCTGGTGAAGAAGCTGTCAATCAAAATATTGATTTTTTTTAATTAAAATATCAGGAGGGTTTTCTACTATTGCAGCAGTTAGAGCCATCCGTGTTAGATGTAGATCCAGGTCACTGAAGACACAGATATGTAGTAATTATGATTGGAAAAAATGTGTATTATTCGCACAAACTTAATGCTAATTCCAGAGTAATTTCTGTCCGCTTCAGGTTTTCTGTTGTACATATTTATTATTGTCTTTGCACTGTTTACATTTACATTCTGTACCATTTGTTTACACATATATTAGTTTATATACATATTTTTCGTATGGGTTTGTGTGTGTGCACTTTTCAAACGAGACTAAATTTCTTTATATAACTATAAAATTTAATTTCTGTATGCATTCTGTACCATTTGTTTACATTAGTTTATATTTATATTTTTGGAATGAGAGACTACATTTCGTTGTATAACTATACAATGGCAGTAAACGTATTCAATTCAATTCTCCTGGATAAACAGTGCTGTATAAGCGCACAGGTGTGTGTGTGTGTGTGTGTGTGTGTGTGTGTGTGTGTGTGTGTGTGTGTGTGTGTGTGTGTGTGTGTGTGTAAATATTGGCTCTGACATCCTTTAATAATGAGACCATATGGAAAGCCAAACGCGAACACAAGCTGTTTGATCAGGAACCGGATGATGGACAGATCCTGATGGATTCACTTACTTGATGAAACTGTCCACGTGTGTCATGGAGGCTTTGTAGTTCTTCCCCCCGACCTCCTGAAAGTGGACCGCCACAAACTGAGGCCTGTGAGCCTGAACCGTCTGTGTGTGACGGAGAGAGAGGGAGAGACAGAGAGAGAGAGAGAGGGAGGGGGGGACACAGAGAGAGAGAGAAATTAAACATTAATACACAACTTCAACAATTAGGTGAAAAAAGAGATTGTATCTGACTAGCAGCAAGATATACTGATGCCTGTCACAAAAAGAGAGTCGACTAATCAGTGATGTGCTCACACACACACGCACGCACGCACGCACGCACACACACATACAAGCGCACACACTTACACACATGCACGCACGCGCACACTCACATGCAGTCGCATACACACACACTGAATTCTAAATTGTTCATAGAATTCTGAAATGATTGTTCTACTTTATTTTATTTTTATTTATCTATTTATTTTTTATGTATATGTATGATGATTGGAAATGCTTTGGCAATAGACCCCTTCACGGTTGACGTCACAGGAAAATTCGCAGTGCGCATGTCGGGGTCAGAAAGTTCATTCCATCCCATTGAATTGTGTGTTAACTAGGGATGGGCGATATGGCCTAAAAAATATATCACGATAATTTCAGGTATTTATTGCGATAACGATACACATGACGATAAATTATTTTCTTCTGTAAAATATCAGATTATGTTATGTTTAAGTTGTGTTGTGTTTTGTTTAATTCCATTTTTTCTTTATTTAAATTTCCTTTTTTATTCTTTATTAAAATTTCGTTTTTCTTTATTTCAATTTCTTTCTTTTTTCTTTATTTAAATTTCCTTTTTTTCTTTATTTATATTTAGTTTTTCTTTATTTAAAATTCGTTTTTCTTTATTTAAATTTCGTTTTTCTTTATTTAAATTTCGTTTTTCTTTATTTAAATTTCGTTTTTTTCTTTATTTAAATTTCGTTTTTCTTTATTTAATTTCGCTTTTTTTTATTTAAATTTCGTTTTTATTTATTTAAATCTACCCTTTACTGTGTCAGTAATTTGTTAGTCAGAAAAATATTAGACTACCTTTTTAAAAGTATTGCTTAAGTTAACAGACCTGTGTGTGTGTGTGTGTGTGTGTGTGTGTGTGTGTGTGTGTGTGTGTGTGTGTGTGTGTGTGTGTGTGTTTGTGTGTGTTTGTGTTTTATATCACTAGTGCAGTGTCTGTGCAGTGTCCGTTCTCGGAGCATATAAGCCCTGCTCGCGTGAGGTGAGCAGACACACTCGGTCACAGTTCGTTTCGCTTTTGTCCAGTCCGGCGCCTCATATGCCGCTTCCCGCTCGCGCTGTTCTGTAGTTTCTGCAAACTTTGCATATTACGGTAGTTTGCTGCTCATCTGATTTTCTGTAACCAAACCAGTTCCAAATTGTGGAGGTAGCTCCTCGCTTAACAACAAGCTTCTCCTCAGCCTCACGTCCGCCTTCCGCCATGCTTGTTTTCACTCCGCACGTGAACAGTGAATCGGGCACGCACACAACTACCTCATCAACTAGACTTATCGTTATTATCGCGAGGAGACAAATTTTTATCATGGGGAGAATTTTCAGCGGTATATCGCAAACGATAAGATATCGCCCATCCCTAGTGTTAACCAGAGTATTTCTCGTCAAGAAATAAATGCCTACTTGTTGCGTCGTGGACTGTGAAAATCACACCAGTTGTCGAGTCAAGTTTTTCAGGATTCCTGCAGGATCTCATCCGTTAAAAAAAAAAAAATAGACGACATCTGTTCAGATTTTTTTTTTTTTTTTTTACAGTCTATGGTTCAGATAGATACTGCTATCTGCTACGTAGCATGACACAGGTCACAATTAATGCCAGATATCGAACTTCACCTAACTATTAAACCAGTCTACAGTTTACAGAAAACATTTGTTTACTTACCAGGGCTTAACTCTACCGTTGCTGTCACAATAACTGTCAATAACACTACAAACACGAGCATCTTTGATCGTAGAATTGTCCCAGTCTGCCCGTTTATTTTTTAAAAAAAAAACATACTTTACAGTATTAAATTTGAAAAAAATACAGCTCGACAGAACGGCTTGGTTTGTTCAGCGATGAAGTTCCACATTTACGGCTATCCAACAGCAAATAAGCCTTTCACAATATTTTCTTCAGATAACTCCAAATTTCTCCCACACACTGGACTTGATTTTTGATGACGTATTGTCGACAACTTTACAATCTCCACTAGCTAATCTTTTCTTCAACTCCTTAGTATCCATCTTGACGACTGCAAGCAGGTCGCGTGCGCACGCGCGGTTATCGTGGATTTTTAAAAGTGAAAGATCCTGGGAGGGCGTGGTGCATGGGCAAATAAACTGATGTGGATTTTAAATTATTTTATCAACTTGAAATACAGGCATA
>CM040811.1:35248150-35251800 GCA_022829025.1 Squalius cephalus
GGTGTGAACGATCGTACGCGTCAAAGGGTTAACTAGCGATCACATGCGGAGATAGGGTTGCCACCCGTCCCTTAAAATACGGAATCGTCCCGTATTTGAGAATAAAATAGCGCGTCCCGTTTTGAATTAATACAGGACGGGGTTTGTCCCGTATTTTCGGAGTTGTCTTCAGTGCAGCATCTCTCATGCAAATCATCCCACCGGCATTCTGTGAAGACTCGTCCTATTCTGCCCCTGATTGGGTAATACTCGCTGCTGCCATCGTTGGATTGATTGGTTTGTTTCAGGGCCACGGCCAATCAGAGTCAGAGGAGGGCGGGTCTCTTGGCACTCAGAGAGTCGATTTGAAAGAATGGCGGAGGCTGCTCCAGATACCCCCCCGCGTCCAGCGCTGAAACGAAAGCGGATGCAAAAGTACCGATGAGAGTGGGAGGTAGGGCTGAACGATATTCTGTTTTAACATCGACATCGCGATGTGCGCATGAGCGATAGTCACATCGCCGGAACATGCGATGTGAAGGGTAGTAGCACTCATGGTGTATTAAAAGAACGGTAGCACACAGTAAACACGAGTTTGTTGTAGGCTATGGCTTGTTGCCGCGGTGACATTTGCACGTTCCGCGTGCCTGCACAGTGATTGGTTCGCTGTGCCGCTGCTCACCGCTCACAGCCAACATTCACTGGCATCCTATAGCTAAAAATGGGCGACAAAGAGGATCCGCCGCAAAAAAAAAAATTATGATTTCGTACCAAAAGTCAAAATCAGCTATTTGGAACTATTTCGGCTCCAAAAAGGAAGATGTTGACCAAAAAGAGGTACTTTGCCTGGAGTGTTATAAAGTTGTGGATGGTTGTCTTTTTTAAAAAGTCTTTTGTCTTTTATTTTTCGTGTTCGCATTTATGAGGAAAAAACAATGTTACGTGACAGTTCTCCGTTACGGACGCGACCGTTATGATGCGGCACTAAAAGACTGCTTTAAAACTTTCATAGAGACCTCAAACAGAAAGCACAAAGCCTTTCTTTAAAGCGAATTTCGTTTTGTATTAATTGTATCTTAATTTTAATCAGTGTTTCATTATCCTATTTCCTGGATTTAATAAATAAAAAGTAAATATAGCAGACAATAAATAATCACGACACGGAGGCGCCAGCAACTGAACAGCTTAAGCTATCATCCATGAACCGAAACCCGTAGCTTATCTATCTAAATATATCTATTATCTACACAAATCTCTACTTTTAAAAATAACCATTCAAAACAAAATAAAACTGTATGAAATGTGCATTTCTCACCGGCGTGTTCACTACTGCGAAGATCACGAGTCAGTATCATCAGTATCGAGAGAGAATAAGATTTTTTTTACTTATTCTGAGAAATTAGTCTATAGCCTAATGAACAAACAAACATCTGTTAAGAGCGCCGCCACGTTGGATTGCGTAGAACGTTCACCGAATTCTTACAGAAATATGTTCTAATTTTGGAATAAAATATTAAGTGACCTTTTTGTCACTTGTAATGAAGCTTGTTTATTAGTGAAATTATTAATATCATGGAATGGTAATTATTGACTTTAGCCTGGATTGATTGCTCGCAATATCGCAATATATATCGTTGGGAAAAAAATATCGCAATGTGGGTTTTTTTCCAATATCGTGCAGCCCTAATGGGAGGAATCAAATACTTAGCTGGAGAGTGTCAGCGGAAATTAATATCAAACCAATTGCACAATTTCTCTGTTGCCACGGTGGCTTGTCAGATGTGCGACAGCCTCGGGAGAGCAACATTCCCACAATGCCAGAGGACACAGAAATCAAAGCACGTCTCACAGTTCCTCATACCTCAATCATCTCCTGAGGCACACAGTGTAATGACAGGTTTTTAATCACCTCAATAATTTTCTGATTGATTACATTAGACTTCATAGGCTGCCTATTTGTTAAGAAATAATGTTAAAAATGTCAATGAATCATGTTATGGTATGATTGGTTGGTAACACTTTACAATAAGGTTCATTCATTAAACATTAGTTAATGTACATGAACTAACAATGAGTAATACATTTGTTACAGTATTTATTAATCTTTGTTAATGCTAGTTAATAGAAATAAAGCTGTTCATTGTTTGTTCATGTTAGTCCACAGTGCATTAACTAATATTACAAAGATTTTAATAAAGTATTAGTAAATGTGGAAATTAACATTAACAAAGATGAACAAATGCTGTATAAGTGCAGTTCATTATTAGTTAATGTTAATTAATGTAGTTAACTAATGAACCTTATTGTATTATTTGTTTATTACGGTTAAGGTGTACAGTCAGACACATAAGCATTATTTTAATAAGAGAGATATATTTAATAATAGAAATATAGTGCCTATGTGAAGCAAATAAACAGCTTAACTAATTTAAATGATTGCATTCTTCAATAGGCTAAGTAGAATTAACAATAGACTATATAAAATAGATGAACTTACCAATAATAAAAAAAAAATTGTGTTTTACTGAATTTATAAATGTTTGTAGATCGGTTATTTATTACGTGGTTTCACTGTTTGGATGGTGTTACTGTCTGCAAACAATGACAAATATTTTATCCAAAATCTGTGTTCACGCCTATGGAAGCTTGTTTCCGCCACAGAAAAAAAAAAAAAAATAATAATAATTGCGACTTTTTATCTCACAATTGCGAGTTTATTTCACGCAATTCTGGCTTTATATCTCGCAATTCTGAGAAATAAAGTCAGAATTGTGAGATATAAAGTCAGAATTGCATGAAATAAAGTCGCAATTGTGTTATAAAGTCAGAATTGTGAGATATAAAGTCAGAATTGCGTGAAATAAAGTCGCAATTGTGTGTTATAAAGTCAGAATTGCGAGATATAAAGTCAGAATTGCGAGATATAAAGTCAGAATTGCGAGATATAAAGTCAGAATTGCGTGAAATAAAGTCGCAATTGTGTGTTATAAAGTCAGAATTGCGAGATATAAAGTCAGAATTGCGAGATATAAAGTCAGAATTGCGAGATATAAAGTCAGAATTGCGAGATATAAAGTCAGAATTGCGAGATATAAAGTCAGAATTGCGTGTTATAAAGTCAGAATTGCGAGATATAAAGTCAGAATTGCGAGATATAAAGTCAGAATTGCGAGATATAAAGTCAGAATTGCGTGTTATAAAGTCAGAATTGCGAGATATAAAGTCAGAATTGTGAGATATAAAGTCAGAATTGCGAGATATAAAGTCAGAATTGCGAGATATAGTCAGAATTGTGAGATATAAAGTCAGAATTGCGTGTTATAAAGTCAGAATTGCGAGATATAAAGTCAGAATTGCGAGATATAAAGTCAGAATTGCGAGATATAAAGTCAGAATTGCGAGATATAAAGTCAGAATTGCGAGTTATAAAGTCAGAATTCTGACTTGATATATCGCAATTGTGAGAAAAAGTCAGAATTGTGAGATAAAAAGTCGCAATTATTATTTTAATTTTTTTCTGTGGCGGAAACAAGCTTCCATACACGCCACCTTATACAATTACTCAAGTTCATTAGCAATTTCTCATCCCACTCCTCTCTAGGTTAACGCAGGTGTACCACACGGTTAAACATAACCTCAGCTATAACAGTGCTGACTGTGGACACAAGCTT
>CM040811.1:35257000-35279500 GCA_022829025.1 Squalius cephalus
ATTTTGCACCCGACGCACAACGGACTTTTCCCTCCACAGACGCACGTCGGTAAATTAGGAAATGAACTTGCGCTCCCGGGGGCGGTTCAGCGGAAGGAGGAGGCGTGTTCCGGCACAAACATTCCCTGGTGCTATTTTGCAGTTTCAGAAAACAATTCCTCCACTGACCAGGAGAAACCTCGTCTAAAGTCGCGTTCAGATGCTATTTTAAGGGCGCATGCTTGGCCATAATGTAGCGTGTTCACAACGCACACACACTTTGATTCTCTCATCTACACACAGAAGCAGCAGTTCACATTTTTGCAAATCAAAATCATACGCCTGTTTATTATGTAAATATTATCACACGAGGGAAATCATTGTTGTGTCCATGAAGATGTGAAAAAAATAGGCATAAATCTATCTTACACTTTTACCCAAATTATCATACGCCTGTTTAACCGAAGCTGATCTGTGTGTGTTTCTCCATCCCCAATGTCACTTCTCTGTGTGTTACGGCCCTGACGAGAGCGTCGGTCTCCTCGGCTGTGAACCGCTCCTGGCAAATCCGCCGTTATAATAGCAATCCGCCATGGAACAAGCGCGCCTGCTCTTAAAGGGAATGTGAGATGACGCTCTGATTGGTTTATTTCACGTTACGTCCAAACCACACCTATGAGTAATGAAGCTACTTCAGACCAACACATTTTAGATTTGCGTCGGGCGCAAGAGTCATTTATCCCGCCGGTATAACAGCAACAGCGCCCGAGATCCGCCCACAAAGTTACTTGCGTTTCGCGTTTGATACTTGCGTTTCAGATCATTAAAATAGGGCGCCGCGGGTGTGAGAACACTATGTAAACATAAAACCATGTCTGCATTTGTGATCGCAGAAACGACAAGCAAGCGCTACTCTATACTGCTGAAAACTCGCGTTTGAATAGTCAGTAGCAAATTCTTAAAATATGAACACACACTTGCAGGCGGTGTGAGGCAGAAGCGCCAGAATGTCCTCGCGAAGACTGAATTGCCCACTTCCTAGAATCAGCTTTGTGCACAGAGAGACACGGGCCACAGGTGCTCTCGCAGGCTCTGGAAACGGTCCTCCGAAAAATGCGCAACACAGTCGAACATTTCAGTTGCACTGTTCTATAACAGTGTTATAATAATAATAATAATAGTAATAATAATACATTTATTTTTTATAGCGCTTTTCTAGACACTCAAAGACGCTTTACAGTTAAATGGTTTACATTGAAAAAACAAAAAAACAAAAAACAAACAAGGTATATAGACAGGGTTACATAGATCAAGAAATGAAAACACACAGGTACAAGGACAAGCAGAGGCAAAGCAAGAGAGGAGGCGATGAAAGGGATGAAGATGAAGAACTGAGAAAGTCTGTTAACAGGTAAGAGCAAGCTCAAAGAGGAGGATGTGTGAAGGATGTTAAGGTGCTTGACTGTTTGATGTGGTCGGGGAGGGCGTTCCAGAGGGTATGCAGCGGAGAAGGCTCTGTCTCCCCAGGTCCGGCACTTAGTCCTGATGGTCTTGGATGGATGGGTGGGTGGGTGGGTGGATGGGTGGATGGGTGGGTGGATGGATGGATGGATGGGTGGATGGGTGGATGGATGGATGGACGGGTGGATGGATGTCCTTGACTGAATCCTTTACATAAACACCTGATCTAATGCCGGGGTTCAGACTACACAATATTTGTGTCTGTTATGATAATCACTGTCAGATCATGTAATTTTGACTCCTAAATTCTTGTTACATGCGTGATGTCATCAAGAAGGCGGAGCTAGCGACTGACTTCCAGAAACAAGAGCGTAAACAAACAGTGGTTTAACCCTTTAGAACCGGCTGGGTCGTCGCCGACACATACCAGCAAGCTGTATTCATTTGACCGTAACTCTTCAACCGTTTGCACGATCAAAACCATTCAAATTGCCCCTGACAGTAGACAACATGCGCTTTTAGGCAATATACGGCTTATTACGGTAATGCTTTCCGTCTGCAAATGACAGCAGAGCGGGAAGGAAGGATTTGAACAGAGAGATATGACGCGCGGCAGGTTAGAGTGTTTTGGATTGCATAAAATAATAAAAGAAACGAACAAATACATGGCGAAAGAAGTGTTAGACAGCAGAAGAGGGGATTGGGATGACTTTTAATGAAACTTGGGAAGCGGATGGCCGTTACTCTTTCACGTATCTAAGCATGTAGTGTGTGTATGTGTATGTGTGCGTGCATGAAAAAAAGTGTCCTAAATGAAAACTGTGCAACCCAATGTCACAAAAAAGACTTGTATATATGTATTATAGTTCATTTTTCATTGTTAGTTTCTTTCGTTTCATGATTTTTTCTAAATAAAAATCAGTAAATTAATTCTCGTTTTTTTTTTTTTTTGTCTATTTAAATTCTATTTACAAACTCACCACACACAATAATAGTCAATAACTGTAATTTGTTGAAAGCTAATCTTTTTCTGAAAAAGATGACACCTTGCACATGAAGATAGCACATTGTTTTAGCATTTTACAGTCAAAAAATCAAAATGTGTTGATTTTAGCTTCAGGTTCTAAAGGGTTAATCAGACTAATGCTAATTCCAGCACTCGCGGGTTCCTGAAGCGCTATCGTTCGCCAGCGTTTCTCTCTTTTCACTCTGTCGTGATCGTTCCTCGAGGAAACTTCATAAAGGCAGGAATATTGTTAAAATATGATAATAATAATGAACCAGGCATAACACAGCGGTTCACAAACTGTTGTGCTTGAAGCTTTAGCAAGAGAAGCTTGGCGTGTGCCAGTAACTATATATAGTAATAGTTTTGTCAAGATAACATGAGATCACAAAAGCAAGACTGAAACATAATAACAGACGTTCCATTATCCGTTTCCAGGAACCTCATCTTTCTCTCAACAAAACCCACAAACAGCTTTGTAATTCCCAGAGACACTTCAGTTAATTGGCTCGTGCTCGTTTACGATGCGGCTCACAATAATGGACGATCCATGATCAATAATCAGAGGAGCTCTGAGATGAGGACGTTTGTTCTTCATTCAGCTCCTGCTTTTCAAACTCTCATTCTCTGTGTCTGAGGAACTCATGAAGACGGCGGTGACTGAACACTTGATGCCTGTGCACAAACAAACGTCTGATGGAGAGACAGATAGCATGTAAATGTCACAGAACACTGAGGAACTCTATGATGCATGTCTGAAACACACAGACAGAAGTGAGGAGGTCGAGAGACTCGGAGAGAGACGGGAATGAAGAACCGCTCAAACACCATCAGCTGATCGGACTGATCATCATAAGGTTATTATTCAACTGTGTCCGGGTTAGAGAAGAACAGCTCAGAGAGTTCTGGATCAGGTTCTGGATCAGAGAGTTCTGGATCAGGTTCTGGATCAGAGAGTTCTAGATCAGAGAGTTCTAGATCAGAGAGTTCTGGATCAGAGAGTTCTGGATCAGAGAGTTCTGGATCAGAGAGTTCTGGATCAGGTTCTGGATCAGAGAGTTCTGGATCAGAGAGTTCTGGATCAGGTTCTGGATCAGAGAGTTCTGGATCAGAGAGTTCTGGATCAGGTTCTGGATCAGAGAGTTCTAGATCAGGTTCTGGATCAGAGAGTTCTGGATCAGAGAGTTCTGGATCAGAGAGATCTAGATCAGGTTCTGGATCAGAGAGTTCTGGATCAGAGAGTTCTGGATCAGAGAGTTCTAGATCAGAGAGTTCTAGATCAGGTTCTGGATCAGAGAGTTCTAGATCAGAGAGTTCTGGATCAGAGAGATCTAGATCAGGTTCTGGATCAGAGAGTTCTGGATCAGAGAGTTCTGGATCAGAGAGTTCTAGATCAGGTTCTGGATCAGAGAGTTCTGGATCAGAGAGTTCTGGATCAGAGAGTTCTGGATCAGAGAGTTCTGGATCAGGTTCTGGATCAGAGAGTTCTGGATCAGAGAGTTCTAGATCAGGTTCTGGATCAGAGAGTTCTAGATCAGAGAGTTCTAGATCAGAGAGTTCTAGATCAGAGAGTTCTAGATCAGAGAGTTCTAGATCAGAGAGTTCTAGATCAGAGAGCTGCTGTTGTTTCTTCATCTCCCACTGATATCTGCAGCACTCTGATTCTGTTCTGCTATCATTATCCAGCAGAGTCAGGCCTCAAATACACACAGCCATTGGGGACACTTACAATCATAGAAACATAAACATAACATCCATCCATCCATCCATCCATTTATATCTCTCTCCATTCATCCATCCATCCATCCATCCTTCTGTATCTCTCTTCATCCATACATCCATCCTTCTATATCTCTCTCCATTCATCCATCCATCCATCCTTCTATATCTCTCTCCATTCATCCATCCATCCATCCATCCCTCTCTCATCCATACATCCATCCTTCTATATCTCTCTCCATTCATCCATCCATCCATCCATCCATCCATCCCTCTCTCATCCATACATCCATCCTTCTATATCTCTCTCCATTCATCCCTCTCTCTTCCCATCCATCCTTCTATATCTCTCTCCATTCATTCATCCATCTCTCTTCCCATCCATCCTTCTATATCTCTCTCCATTCATTCATCCATCTCTCTTCCCATCCATCTATATCTCTCTTCATCTATCCATCCATCCTTCTGTATCCCTCTTCATCTATCCATCCATCCTCTGTATCTCTCTTCATCTATCCATCCATCCTCTGTATCTCTCTTCATCTATCCATCCATCCTCTATATCTCTCTTCATCTATCCATCCATCCTCTGTATCTCTCTTCATCTATCCATCCATCCATCTATATCTCTCTTCATCTATCCATCCATCCTCTATATCTCTCTTCATCTATCCATCCATCCTCTGTATCTCTCTTCATCTATCCATCCATCCATCTATATCTCTCTTCATCTTCATCTATCCATCCATCCTCTGTATCTCTCTTCATCTATCCATCCATCCTCTATATCTCTCTTCATCTATCCATCCATCCTCTATATCTCTCTTCATCTATCCATCCATCCTCTGTATCTCTCTTCATCTATCCATCCATCCATCTATATCTCTCTTCATCTATCCATCCATCCTCTATATCTCTCTTCATCTATCCATCCATCCTCTGTATCTCTCTTCATCTATCCATCCATCCATCTATATCTCTCTTCATCTTCATCTATCCATCCATCCTCTGTATCTCTCTTCATCTATCTATCCATCCTCTATATCTCTCTTCATCTATCCATCCATCCTCTGTATCTCTCTTCATCTATCCATCCATCCATCTATATCTCTCTTCATCTATCCATCCATCCTCTATATCTCTCTTCATCTATCCATCCATCCTCTGTATCTCTCTTCATCTATCCATCCATCCTCTGTATCTCTCTTCATCTATCCATCCATCCATCTATATCTCTCTTCATCTATCCATCCATCCTCTATATCTCTCTTCATCTATCCATCCATCCTCTGTATCTCTCTTCATCTATCCATCCATCCTCTATATCTCTCTTCATCTATCCATCCATCCTCTATATCTCTCTTCATCTATCCATCCATCCTCTGTATCTCTCTTCATCTATCCATCCATCCTTCTGTATCTCTCTTCATCTATCCATCCATCCTTCTGTATCTCTCTTCATCTATCCATCCATCCTCTATATCTCTCTTCATCTATCCATCCATCCTCTGTATCCCTCTTCATCTATCCATCCATCCTCTATATCTCTCTTCATCTATCCATCCATCCTCTGTATCTCTCTTCATCTATCCATCCATCCTTCTGTATCTCTCTTCATCTATCCATCCATCCTCTATATCTCTCTTCATCTATCCATCCATCCTCTGTATCCCTCTTCATCTATCCATCCATCCTCTATATCCCTCTTCATCTATCCATCCATCCTTCTATATCTCTCTTCATCTATCCATCCATCCTTCTGTATCTCTCTTCATCTATCCATCCATCCTCTATATCTCTCTTCATCTATCCATCCATCCTCTGTATCCCTCTTCATCTATCCATCCATCCTCTATATCTCTCTTCATCTATCCATCCATCCTCTGTATCTCTCTTCATCTATCCATCCATCCTCTGTATCTCTCTTCATCTATCCATCCATCCTCTGTATCTCTCTTCATCTATCCATCCATCCTCTATATCTCTCTTCATCTATCCATCCATCCTCTGTATCTCTCTTCATCTATCCATCCATCCTCTATATCTCTCTTCATCTATCCATCCATCCTCTATATCTCTCTTCATCTATCCATCCATCCTCTATATCTCTCTTCATCTATCCATCCATCCTCTGTATCTCTCTTCATCTATCCATCCATCCATCTATATCTCTCTTCATCTATCCATCCATCCTCTATATCTCTCTTCATCTATCCATCCATCCTCTGTATCTCTCTTCATCTATCCATCCATCCTCTATATCTCTCTTCATCTATCCATCCATCCTCTATATCTCTCTTCATCTATCCATCCATCCTCTGTATCTCTCTTCATCTATCCATCCATCCTTCTGTATCTCTCTTCATCTATCCATCCATCCTTCTGTATCCCTCTTCATCTATCCATCCATCCTCTGTATCTCTCTTCATCTATCCATCCATCCTCTATATCTCTCTTCATCTATCCATCCATCCTCTGTATCTCTCTTCATCTATCCATCCATCCTCTGTATCTCTCTTCATCTATCCATCCATCCTCTATATCTCTCTTCATCTATCCATCCATCCTCTGTATCTCTCTTCATCTATCCATCCATCCTCTATATCTCTCTTCATCTATCCATCCATCCTCTGTATCTCTCTTCATCTATCCATCCATCCTCTATATCTCTCTTCATCTATCCATCCATCCTCTATATCTCTCTTCATCTATCCATCCATCCTCTATATCTCTCTTCATCTATCCATCCATCCTCTGTATCTCTCTTCATCCATCCATCCATCCTTCTATATCTCTCTCCATTCATCCATCTCTTCCCATCCATCCTTCTATATCTCTCTCCATTCATCCATCCATCCATCCAACCCTCTCTCATCCATCCATCCATCCTTCTATATCTCTCTCCATTCATCCATCCATCCATCCATCCATCCCTCTCTCATCCATACATCCATCCTTCTATATCTCTCTCCATTCATCCATCCATCCATCCAACCCTCTCTCATCCATCCATCCATCCTTCTATATCTCTCTCCATTCATTCATCCATCTCTCTTCCCATCCATCTATCCATCCTCTATATCTCTCTTCATCCATCTATCCATCCTCTATATCTCTCTTCATCCATCCATCCATCCTCTGTATTCACTAAGACACTCGATTCAACTCATTTACTTGTTTGGCTAAATCTCACAAAATTCTGTCAAAAACAGAAATTATAAGAAATTACAAGAAATTATCGTTCTACTTAAAGACAATGCATTTTAATATTACACTGTAAAAATATTTTGTCAAAGTTGTAAATAAAAAGTTTTTCCAATAAAGTTCAAAATTCATGTTAATTCAACGTGTTACTTGCCATTTGTTTGTAAAATTTCCCAACAATTTTTGAGTGAAAATTAATTTTATACCCAATTTAGAACCATTAAAATGCTTCACATTGACAAATTTAATTATTATATATTATTTAAATCAACTTTAATTAAATGTACTAATTTTCCCAGGTAATGTATTAGTATTGGTAAATAATGATATAGTATTGAAAGTTTAGTGTTTTACTGCCTTTCTTTATACACATCTAGCCAAAAAACAAAGAAGTCAATGAATTACAGTATTTTATTTGTAATGTAGTAATAATATTGAGCAATATTAACGATCTGACTGTACTAATGTATGAGAACTGAGCTGGACGATGACATCATGTTCTGCAGAACTGATGAAAGAAACTCATTTAATAATTGATGATCTTTACAGCGGAACTGAACTGACTTCAGCTGAACAACAGACCAAACACATCATTTCCCTGTTTAACTGTGAAGATGCTCTGAAACACCCTGTACTGTATAAAGCGCTGTAGAAATAAAGCTGACTTGACTAGTAAAAAAGACTAGACTATATTTCAGTAAAACAGCAGGGCTCGATATTAAGGGTTGTATGGGACAAGTGGAGCTTTTGAAAGAACTTGACTTGCCCGACCAGACAAACAGCCTGATTAAAACGGCAATAACAAAAAATAAGTAGGGAATCACCAAAACACGAGTGATTCTGCATTCATTTAGTGCAAGTATTAAGTCACTTAAAATTTAGATGCGATATTGACTGTTTTTGTTCTATTTTGGCAGTGAAAATAGTTCCAAACAAAGATCACAGCAGAACCATAACGCATCTCACAGCAACACTCAACCGTGTTTCACCATTACTGAATGATTCAGCGTTTAACGAATCGTTTGAGCCAAAGATTCAATGACCCATTCATAAACAGCCTCATTCCTGAATGAATCAGCCGTTTGAACGAATCGTTTGAATAAACGACTCGCTCATTAAGACGGTCGCCTGCCGCCACCACCTTTCGTGTTTAAAAGTATCATTCTTTCCAACATTTCTTATTTGTATATTCAAAAAATATTTCAAACAATCTCATAACACTATTTAACGCAGTTGTAATTTTTCAGTGTAAATTATTCAATTATATAGGTAACAGCCCAATAGTGTCTTATTATTCTAATTTAATTTATTGATCAAATGTAAGAATTTAAAATGAAAGATGAAGCATATATTTAAAACGATTAGGGGAGAAAATGGCCTTTATAAAGGTTAAATATAATAAGTATGCAGATTTAAATGTCAAAGCTGACTGAACACTGATGAGAATATTGCTTCAGAATAAAAAAAATCATATTTTCTTCTGGACAAGCGAACGACCGATTTACTTGTCCAAATGTCGAGCCCTGAATAGTATTACGTATTAAAAGTAACATCTGCACAATTTAAAGTCTTAAAGGTCCTAAAACAGGAAACAAAGGGAACCCTGAAACAAATCTCTTTATGCTATTATTATTATTGATATAATTTATATTTTTTTCTTGTGATTGCGGGGAGAAATATGGCATGTTTTTGTGGGATTCACCGACTATAGCGCTATAGAGCTCACACTAGAGATCACGATTCTGAACAGACAACTAAACAAAATAACATGCAATTTACTAGAAGTTCTGACAAAATGTTAATTGCTGCAGTTTATTTAATATGTTAATTCAATCTGAATTAATTATTTTAAACAAAAAATGGTTTGAATGAATAATTCAATGACTCAAATTAATACTTGACTTGTTTCATTGATGAATCAGCGTTTTTGAACAAATCTCTCGAATGATTGATTCAATGACAAATACAGTATTTACAGTCACTTGTCGCCACCTACTGGTGTAACGATGTAATCGACACAATCTTTATTTGAAGCATCAAGTTATTTTCAAATAAGGGATGCTTGCTCTATTTCAATCGATTCCGTAGACATCAGTGTTTATATCCGAACTGCAAACATGTATCCCAGCACTTCTGCCAATGCGGATCCGAATGCTCCGGTGTGATTTTGTCAAAGGTTTAATAGACACGATGAGATCACGTGGGTGTCTGAATTGAGATCGCGATCTTCTAACGATTAATCGTGCAGCTGATGTCCATAAAGAGAAGTCACTGATGCCCATTAGCGTCCCATCCGGCAAGCTTAATCTTCCCAGAAGCACTTCAACAACAAACACCCGAGGAAAACGACTACGGTAGACGGATTTACCCGCTTTACAACAGCGCTGGCATTACCCTGAAACTATTACTCATCTATTTTAGGAATGTCCCAAAACCTGAATATTTTGGAAGGAACTCAGTAAATACTTACAAAGAAAAGCTACGATTCCTGTTAACTTTGAAGAAGTTGATGTAGTGCCAAAATATTTTTCATCTGATGGTGGTAAAAATCTTTCGTTTATATTTGATTTAATTATTATATTTGCTCGTTACTACAGTCAAATGGAATGAAAAAAATGCCAAACAATTTAAAACTGATATTAAAATATATTTAGAAACAATATCCAAATGTAAAAACTTAAAAGCAAGGAAACCTACACAGGTGTTTAATAGGTACAAGTTTTTCCTGTAAAATGCCTTTCTTTTCTATTTTTTCTCTTTCTTTCTTTATTTTTTTCCCTTTTGTTTACCAGTGACATGTATGGTTATATGTACTCTTGTATATAAATGATGTTTTGTTCTTATTAAAATGCAACAACAAAATAATAATAATAAATAAATAAGCCGTCCAGCCCTAGACACCTCATCTTGTGATTGCTGACAAAGGCCTCATTTACTTCATTCATGCAATTTGGAAAATCCTCGTATTTGCGGCTTGTGCTGCACAAAAGGCCCATTCAGAGACGAGACGTCTGAACATGTTCAATATTTAGGTGTAATTGCGCATGCAGGCTCTATAAGCGGCGTGCTGGTTTTGGCTCACATGTAAAACAAGAAACGGATAAACAGTGATATTCATAAGACAGCAGTTCAGCAGTCGTGACAGGCCAGCTATTTATAACTCTGAGGATAGTAAGGAAAAGTTCCTCTTCACATGCAAAAGAAAACAGTTACGAGCTCTTCGCCATCAAATGAACAGATCTGGAATAACGACAGCTAAACCTGCAGAACTACAGCACAAGACCTGATACATGTCTTTAAGAGCATTAAACTTCTTTTAAATGTTTGAACATCTTCAACGTGAAAAGTGAATGACCGATTTATGAGTCCAAAGGAGAAGGACAGGCACATGAAAAGGCTTAATGTCGAGCTTTGTATACAATTTGAATACAATTATATATATATATATATATATATATATATACATATACATATGACATCAAAAATGTTTGGGTCAAATATGGACAAACCCAACCGTTGGGTTTAAAAATGTATAATGTTTTTTTTTAAATGTGTGTGTGTGTGTATATATATATATATATATATATATATATATATATATATATATATATATATATATATATATATATATATACACACTAAAAAATGCTGGGTTGTTTTAACCCAATTTTGGGTCAAATATGGACTAACCCAACGTTGGGTTAAAAATGCAATTTAAAAAATGGACAAATTGCATTTTGAACAAAATCAAAAATGGACAAAAATGTAATTTAAAAGTAGACAAATTGCATTGGTTACATTAAAAATGTAACCCAACGGCTGGGTTTGTCCATTTTTAAATTGCATTTTTAACCCAACGTTGTTAGTCCATATTTGACCCAAAATTGGGTTAAAACAACCCAGCATTTTTTAGAGTGTATATATATATATATATATATATATATTTGTCCATATTTGACCCAAACATTTTTGATGTCATATGTATATATATATATAAAATGACATCAAAAATGTTTGGGTCAAATATGGACAAACCCAACCGTTGGGTTTAAAAATGTATTTAAAAAAAAACGTAAACCAACCGTTGGGTTTGTCAATATTTGACCTAAACATGGGTTGAAAACAACCCAACATTTTTCCAACATCCAATTTACTCTCTGACACTTAAGCTGACCGGTAGCCTATATTATCTAGTAACCCGTCTCTAATAACTTTACTTTTGTTTATTCAGAGGAGCTGATTTGCCTAAACCTCAACTCACCCTGATCTACCACAAGTTTGCATAATCATTTCCATAGAGTGCAATAACAGGTGAGATTTCTATGAAAACCACAGAGTCAGGAGCTCATAGTTGAGAAGGACAGCAGTTAGCCGTAGTAAACAACACTTAAGAGTGAATATATATCTGATGGTGATGGTCACGGTTGTGCACGATGGATCAGGCGTACAACAGCATCTCTGCTTGATATCTGATCGATCCAGTGTGAGATTACATTCAAAAACATTACGCAACAACCTCTAGTATTAAAGGGACAGTTCACACAAAAGTGAAAATTCATTCTGTCAGCGTTTACTCACTCAGAAGAGAGAAATACATACACGGCTGGAACAACTTGAGAAATGACAAAATTATGACAAAATTTTCACTTTTGGGTGAACTATCCCTTTAATCAAGGCACCTTTTGGCCCATTTATTTACATGATTTTACATTTGGGGGGAGAGAGAGAGAGAGAGAGAGAGAGAGAGAGAGAGAGAGACACACTACTAACTTTATAAAGTATATGCTGCGTAAAAATTCAGTGGTTGTGTTTTTTTATTTATAACATATGATATATTTAAGTACCACAACAAGACCATAGGAGCCGTTTTGCTGAATATTATCACAATGTCACATTACATTGATTTCATAGTTCAATAAACAAGTACTTAATATTAAGTTACTTTATACTGACTACTAATATTGACTGTTCTTGTTCTATTTCACCACCGAAAATAGTTCCAAACAAAGATTAACCGCAGATCGAATCGGTTGAATGATTCAATGACCCAAAATGATTCAAATTGACTCGGCGCCACTTACTGGAGTTTAGTTTCATGCAAAAGTATAATTTAATTTTTTTCCAAGCATTTCTTGCTAGTATATTCAAAAATAATTTATAAACATAAATCTCATAACATTATACATTGCCGTTTTAACAGCCCTAGAGTGTTTTATTATCATTTAATTTATCGATCAGATGTCAGACTTTGACATGAAAGATAACAACGACTACATAAACCAATTGGCCTTTATAAAGGTAAATAACGCCCTGGGGTAAATATCAAAAATATGCAGATTTAAATGCTGATAAGAAAATATTCCTTTAGAAGAAATTGTTTACACCACCAAAAATATATATTTTTTCCGTAAAGTAACTTTTTTTAGGAGAAGAACAAGCACATAATTTGATTATATAACATATATAATGACATCAGAAAAATTAAGCACTCTAAAAAATGTTGGGTTGTTTCAACCCATGTTTGGGTCAAATATGGACGAACCCAACCGTTGGGTTAAAACTGTAATTTTAAAAACAAAGTTAACCAACGGTTGGGTTTGTCCATATTTGACCCAAACATGGGTTGAAACAACCCAACATTTTTCCAACATCCAATTTATTCTCTGACAGTTAGGTTGACAGTTATGTTTTCTAGTAACCGGTCTAAACAACCAATATTGGCATATGCCCTCTGTAAACCGCTGTCAATCAACCCATCGATCAATAACACTGATCAATACAGCATTAGAAACTAAAAACTGGAAGTGGAAACCGAAAGGTTGTGGGTTCGAACGCTATTAGCGTTCATTCATAAACTATCATCAATAATCACCACAGTTTACCTCAGGTTACTGCGGCAGGACGAGTATTACATGTCCTACTGTGGAAGAAGCATCTGTTAAATTAGTTATTAGTAATAAAACAGCGACTTACATCTTCAAATAGTGATCCAACGTTGGCAGTCACCAGCAATATTCCCGCGCCCTGCGCTGTCAGCTTCCCCGCCATCGTTAATTAGCTCGACCCGAACTAATGAGCTAATTTGAGCTGTTTCTGGAACGAGCAGTGTTGTGGTGGTGGAGTCGAGTAGCGGTTCGTCGGGTTAAACTCTGCGGGTTCGAGTCTGGATCAGCTGGGCTCGTTCATACTCGTGCGCTTCTAGTAACGTTACGCGAGATCGGTCCGGACTCAAACGCGTCGGGCTTTATTTCTTCCCCGTCTCGGCCATGACCTGAAGATTTCCCCGGTTTAATCCGACGCGAACACCGGTCTGTGGAGGAGCGTGTTTCGCTGTCGTTCGGTTCTCCCTCCGTGCGCGCATTGCTCGCGTTTGTTTGAGGGACCGACACACACACACACACACACACACACTCATACATACAAACACACACACGCCGCTGCTGGAGTGAGTCCCTGCGCTGCCTGACGTCACTGAGCCAATGGAAAAACGCGTCTCTTAAAGGGGCAACGCGTGATGCTGTGCGGCCAGGCGGGGGTTTAAAGAGCAACTGGTGCCCCTTTAAGAGCCGCGGTGTTCCCTTGGGCTGCTGGCTGCCGATATATGTATAGTTTAAAAGTAGACATATATACATATATAAGTTAGTTTGGGGTCACTGTGACTTTTTTAATAGATTTGTAATCAGCAAGGATGAGATCATTAATTTTATTTATTTTTTAAATAACTGTACAGAAATGTATAATGTTATAATCTATCTATCTATCTATCTATCTATTGTCTATCTATTGTCTGTCTATCCATCCATCCATCCATCCATCTATCTATCTATGCACTGTAATTGCAGGATGGCATTTGTAAATGTGTGAATCAGACTTGAGGATGTTCTGTGTAATGAAGAGAGCTGTATCATATCTGTGCCGTATCTTCGGCCGAATCCCTGGAAAGGCTTGTTGTAAATAATCGTGAAGTGAAGCATATAAGCGAATGCCTTTGAATGCTGTAGTTTAATCTAAAGTAACAGGTTTTTAATTGTGCATTAACTATTACATCAGTCCAGGTGTGTATATATACTGTATTATATGTGTGTGTGATGATTGTGTTCATCGTGTGGCTCATTCTGTCGAGGAAAGAGGGAAATATCACCGCCACAACTTATTCAAAAAGTCCACAGCTGTGACTGGCAGCGCATGAGCTGTGTGTGTGTGTGTGTGTGTGTGTGAGAGAGAGAGAGAGAGAGAGAGAGAGAGAGAAAGAGAGAGAGAGAGAGAGAGAGAGAGAGAGAGAGAGAGAGAGAGAGAGAGAGAGAGAGAGAGAGAGAGAGAGAGAGAGAGAAAGAGAGAGAGAGAGAGAGAGAGAGAGAGAGAGAGAGAGAGAGAGAGAGAGAGAGTGAGTGTGAGAGAGAGAGAGAGAGAGAGAGAGAGTTTGTGTGTGTGTGAGAGAGAGAGAGTGTGAGTGTGCGTGTGCGTGTGTGTGTGTGTGTGTGTGTGTGTGAGAGTGTGTGTGTGCGTGTGCGTGTGTGTGTGTGTGTGTGTGTGTGTGTGTGAGTGTGAGTGTGTGTGTGTGTGTGTGTGTGGGTCCCCTATAGCTTATAAATCATATATGTGTGTTTTTGAAAATGTAAAAATTAAGAAAGTTTTTTGATCATAAACTCACTTTATTTTGATACATTTCTCACTCAATATCTTCAGTGATTTTGCTTCTTCTCCAGTAAATGTATCTTGATTCTAGAATGTTTAGATATTTGTGCTGGAAAACGAGACAGAAACACTGAGGAAGAAGATGATTTTTGCAGTTAATGCATTAACTAACGTTAACTAATGCGACCTTATTTATGGATGACATTACACCTGTTGTTTTTTCACTCTAGGTTCGCTTGGATCTCTTTCTCCAGTTCCAGAACAGACAGAGTTAAATATGGAGATGATCCAGTGCTGAAAACAAAGCAGGAGAATCAATTACATTCAAATGAATGCAGTGGCTTTGAACTTCAGCCTGTTCTCGTGTGTGTGTGTGTGTGTGTGTGTGTGTGTGTGTGTGTGTGTGTGAATGACATCAGTGCTCAGGGATGTACAATAGACACTCCTCTCAGAGTCTCAATGGAGTTTCTGCTGATTATTGCAGAATCAGGATCCTAATGCAGAACATCTGACTGGACACGATCCCACTCACTACAAGACTACACTGTGTAAAGTCTACGTGCCAGATAAACACACATGGACATGGAACACTGTGTAAATCATTTTATTATAAGTAGTTCAGATTAAGTGAACACAAATATAAGACCACAGAATCACCATATTGCAAATTAAAAAGATTTTCTTCTTCAATATTTTTGTCAATATATATATTAATAGTTATTTTTTTACCTTTTTTTTTTTATTTTATTATTTGTTACTTTACAAGTTACGAGTTTCAAGTTGTAATTACAATTTTCGGAATCATTACAAGTTTCGGAATGGTACGAAACTTGGTAAAGGTTTTGGCACTTGCTATGTGAACACACACACACACACACACACACACACACACACACACACACACACACACAGTATAATTTAGTACCATAAAATCCCCTAAAAATACTAAAATATTGCATAAAACTATAATATAGTACAGATTCTTAAGAAATTAAGTCTTGTAATCTGACAAATTAATCAAAATTAGGTGAAGAAAAAAAATCTGTCAATTGAGTACAGTGAATAATCTTGTTTTCCCCTTTGAATTAATTTTATTTTTCTGACCCCAATGGCAGATATTTGTTCTTGTTTTAAGCATAAATGCACTTATAAATGCACTTTATTAAATGCACGTAATAAGGTAGTAATAACTTATTTATATTTAGTTTTTTTCTCTCTGTTCTGATCTCACTGTGTGAGGGTGTATGTCTAAGAGTGTGTAGTCATGCCTTCATTAGCTAGACTTGGTAAATGTTTTTATATATGAATATAAATAAATAAAAGTTGAAGACAGTTTTGCATTGCACAAATCTTCTCTGATGAACTTTTGGCCTTGCATGCCTTCATTTGCAAGGCTTGGTAAATGTTTTTATGTTTTAATTATAACTGTGAAGCACTTTGGCCAACAACGTTGCTATTAAATGTGCTATATAAATAAATAAAAGTCGAAAACAATTTTGCAATGCAAGCTTCTCTGGTGAACTTTTGTCGTCACGATCACAGAGCAGAACCAAACACACGTGAGTCAGTGGAAATGTAAGTAAAACACAGTCGGTTGAGGGGTTTGTCTCTGTTTACACACTGATAACATTCCCAGGTAACGTGTTCATCCACTGTAAATACTACACCGCCACCACAGCAGGATATCCCAGAGAGAAACACACGGAGGGAGGGAGTCAGATAATAGAGAAAGAGTTTATTTTAGCCTTCCTAGTGTGTGTGTGAAAATACACCGAGAGGGGAGGAGGGAACTGCGCATGCGTGCGCTCGTCCGCTCCGCGTTCATTGGCTCAGGGCCGGCTCAGGCCACGCCCACAACTGCTTGAGTAATGGAAAAACTGATGTAGGAATTCCAGTCTGGGAGGAAAAAATGTGAACTTTCACCCTTCTCGCAGGGCCGATCATATTTAACCGGCCAAAAATAGAAAAACCTGGAAATCAGCAGCAAGTGTTTTCTCACTCTGATTCAGCCCTTCTGAAACCATAATAAACACTTTCACTTGCAGATCTGAGTCACAACTGGAGGAACGTGGGAAGAGGCTTTCGAGTCACTGTTCTCTGCACTTCTTCCTCAGTGTTTGTCCTGGTTTCCAGAAAAAAATATATAAACATTCTTAAATCAAGATACATTTACTGGAGAAGAAGCAAAATGACTGAAGATATGAAGTCTTGTTATATGAAAAAATGCATCCAAATGAAGTGAGTTTGTGCTTAAAACAAGAACAAATATCTGCCAATGGAGTCAGAAAGACGATGTTAAGACATGACGAATAAGAGGAAGAGGAAAGGTTATGATTATAAAAATAATTGGTAACACTTTACAATAAGGTTCATTAGATAACATTAATGTTTTAACTCATGAACTAACAATGAACAAAACATATTTATTAATCTTTGTTAATGTTAGTTAATCATGTTTGTTCATGTTAGTTCACAGTGCATTAACTAATGTTAACAAATACAACCTTTGATTTTAATAACATATTAGTAAATGTTGAAATTAATATTAGCTAAGATTAATAAATGCTGTAGAAGTATTGTTCATTCTTAGTTCATGTTAACTATAAGGTAGTTAACTAATTTTAACTAATAAACCATATTGTAAAGTGTTACCGAATAATTACACTGATCAATCATTCACAATAAGATCAATAAAAACATAATATAATAGATGCCACTGGTCACCTCACTGAAAAAATAAATACATAATTAAAAAATAATACTATTTCTGTCTTGTTTTCCAGTGCAAATATCATTCTTAACTATAGTTTACATTTGAGGAACAGAGTAACTTTGGTCCCTCTAGTGGTTAAAACACAAAACTGCATGCATTTGTGGAAGAACATTGTTGTGGTTGTGCTTCGGCTCTGAGCGGATGAATATGATTATCAAACTGCTCATAAACATTCATGTATTATACATTAAACATTATAACCTTAACCAACATCTATAACCAGTTTAGACGTAAAGGATCTCAAGCTGACAGACGTTACTGTAGTTTTACCCATTAATAAACACGATACTTCCTTGAGAATAAACTCCAGCACAACAGCCATAATGACATGATCTTCACGGTAGATGATGCTTTACAGTGAACTCTGTGAGAGACACACATGAGCAGTGTTGGGGAGAGTTACTTTGAAAAGTAATGCATTACAATTTTGCGTTACTCACTTAAAAAGTACTAATTACGTTAGTTACTTTTTTAGAAAAGTAATGCGTTACGTTGCTTTTGCGTTATATTTTTTTCACCTATATTTTTGTTTTATTATTATATTATTATTATTATATTTTTTTTATTATATATATTTTTTATAACAAAAAAGTTATATTTTTGTTATATTATATATCACTGTAAATTGTAATGTAGACTCATGCATTTTCTGTAAAGCTGCTCTGAAACGATGTGTATATTGTGAAAAGCGCTGTACAAATAAATGTGAATTGAATCATCTCTTAATTGGCCGGTTTAGCTGAGCCATGCATGGAACTAACAAGCTATTTAAATGGATCAAAGAACATTTATTATACAGACAATTCATTTTTAATCTTACTAGATGATTAGTTAATTGCATTAAATAAAACATTTGCGATGGATTTTAAAAAGCTGTTTTTATGCATGTTTGGCCTGAGTTTGTGTTGCATTGACACTGTTCTGACCAGCAGGAGGTCATCAGTGTGACGCTTCGAAAGCTTCGAACCAGCGAATCATTTTACGAATTGATTCAATTGATTCGAATCTTCGCTTCTCCCATCACTGCTAGAGATTTAGCGGCTCCGTGTTAAACTTCCTCGCTCGTTGTGATAACTAAACTAACTCACATACCGCACCTTTTACACCGTTTAGATATGTGTACCGGAGAACAAGACAAAAATACTGAGGAGGAAAGTGTTTTTTTGCAGTGCTTGAAGTTGAAATGCATCGATCTCTCTCTGTGAGAGTGACATGTTTATTTCGAACCGACTCTCTGTGTTTCTGTAATCGCGAGAACAAATGTTCCTCTCAGGGAAACACTGATTCTCTGAGCATGTGTTGAGTAAAGCTGAACACACTCGCTCTTGTCTATTTTCTGACACCGGAGGATCCAATTAACCTCGCATGTGATTTTAATTTGGCTGATGCACAAAGTCTCTGTTTCCAGCTTTAGAAGAGCCATAAATCGGTGACATATTTCCGCTATTCCTGCGGGTTTGAGAGACTGTCCTCATTCAGCTCCCGCGGGACACCCGGAATATCAGATGCCATTATTTTGGAGAGAAAATTAATAGTGTGGCCTACATTCTACCTATAAATATAAACTCATAAATGTAACATTGGGATATACCAAAATACACTGATTGAGGTTAGATGCCTTTATATGGCTGAAGCTCGGGGAACCTGAACATCATATTTCACCCCAAAAATCAAATCAAATAATGTATTTTTAATAAAGAAAATGAAGCCTATTTTAAGGATCAGTTAGAGTTTGTGTATTCTGATATTGCTGAAACACACTGACAAGAAAATATCTGTGCATTACAGTAATGAAAATTTGGGTAAAATGTGCTTATGTATTTAGTGAAAAATTATATCACAATCTTCTTTGTTTATTATGTGAAATATAAGTTAGACTTATTATGAGACTCGCTTATTTTTTTAGATGGTCAAATTTTATAATAATTAAGATTTAAGTCTCTTCTGCTCACCAAAGCAGCATTTATTAGAACAAAAATACTGTAAAAATGTGAAATATTATTGCAATGTAAATCATCTGTTTTCTATGTGAATATACAGTAAAGTGTAATTTATTCCTGTGATCAAAGCTGAATGTTCATCATCATTACTCCAGTCTTCAGTGTCACATGATCCTTCAGAAATCACTCTAATCCAAAAGAAAATGAATAGTGCGCATAATGATTTATTTCAACAAATATCTGACATACACATTTGAAACACAAAGCGAGGAGTAAATAAACTGAGAAGAGTGAAGTAATGGACACTAATGGCACTACAGCTAAACCTGCTGAGTCTTTACATTCACAGCATTTACTCCAGTACAGCGACCCTCTCGAGCTGGATTTCCTGCTGAAAACACCAGCTTAAGTAGCTGAGATGTGAGACATGAAGCTATACAGTAAGTCAAAGTCATCATGAGAGTGAAGTTACGCTCTTGTCTCTTCGGTATATCTGAGCGAAACGCTCCTGGAACAAGATCAGATGTGGGCGGGGCTTGATTGTGTCTGTGGGAAGTGATTGGATGGTTGTGATTTGCTATTGGCTGATCTCATGTGAGTGACAGGTTAAAGCCCCGCCCACATCAGAGAAGAGAAGAGATGCTGCAAGAGGAACTTATTCTGATTATGTGAACGAGAGTTATTACATATTCACATTATTACATCAACATTAGCTGCCAGGAAATGAAAAAAAGAAAATAGAAAGAAAAAATAAAAACAGAAAAATTACACAAAATCCATTGCTTTCAAAGTATATCATGTTTTCAGCGCTTTTTTGTTTGTTCCAAAAGATTTACATATTGTAAGAGCCAAAATTGGAATAATTATAATTTAATTATAAATAATTATACACATATAATTTAAAGTCATTTTTTTAAATGTGAAAATTAGGTTTGCATTGAGCCCACGTCTTTTTATGTTTATGGTATTTTCCTAATAAAAAATAAATAAATAAAAAATAACTGTATAATATGTTGATCTTTACATTCCAAATTGTCATTCTGAGTATAAAAAAGCACATCACATACACATATTTCTATCATACAATTCAGTTTTCTATTAATAAAGGTTTCAAAATCTTTCCAAAATAATCTTAAATTTAATAAGTAAATTAATAACCAAAATAAGTACATTTCTTTTTTCTTTTCTCTTTTTCTCGTGCACAAAATTCACAGGTATATGAAATATTAAGCTCAAATCTTTCCAAAACATGTTCATCAGGATAACCTCTGCTGAAACCATAACGCCTGATGAGATCATGAACATATGAACATAAACTGTGCTCTGATTTATAGAAATATCAAAGTCTGTCTGCAACTAAAGTCAGAGAGCTCAACTCATATTTCTCATCAGATTCTCCCAAAATCAAATGATCTGTACTAATGTTTGACTTCATTACTGAGAAATGGTCATTATATTTTAAAACAGGCGTTTTTATTTCATTTTTCTGCTCACAAAAGCTGAATTTATTTGATCAAAAATACAGTAAAAATTGTGAAATATTATAATAATGTAAATCATCTGTTTTCTATGTGAATGTACAGTAAAGTGTAATTTATTCCTGTGATCAAAGCTGAATTTTCAGCATCATTACTCCAGTCTTCAGTGTCACATGATCCTTCACAAATCACTCTAATATGAGGATTTGATGATCAAGAAACATTTATGATTATTATCAGTGTTGAAAACAGTTCATATTTCTGTGGAAACCGTGATACAGTGTCTGTTTTCAGTAGAAATAAAACCTCTAAATGTATAGTTGTGCTTTTAATCCTAATAATGGACACACACTGCTGTTCCCCTTTGACACCAGCAGAGGGAGCCACTCACACACTGAGATCATCAGCCAGACCTCAGGATCATCTGAGAAGAAGAAACATGGTTTACTGTAATCTTCACCACGGTAAACACACATTTACATGGCTCAGATATCGCTTTTTTTTTTTTTTTTTTTTTTTTTTTTTCATTTTTAGGAAAAATCACGAGTATCAAATATGATCATCAGGCTTTTTGAGGAAGGTTTATTTGTTCATCTCTCAATCATCATTGCATTGCATTATATGTTTTCACAGTTCTGTTTCTGTGTTCTACACACACACACACACACACACACACACACACACACACAGACACACACACAGACACACAGACACACACACACACACACACACACAGACACAGAAACACACACACACACACACACACACACACACACACACACACACACACACACACAGACACAGAAACACACACACACACACACACACACACACACACACACACACACAGAAACACACACACACACACACACACACACACAGACACACACACACACACACACACACACACACACACACAAAGACACACACACACAGACACACACACACACACACACACACACACACACACACAAAGACACACACACACACACACACACACACACACACACACACACACACACACACACACACACACACACACACAACTTTAAGGGTTTCATCACATTACTATCAGCTGATATAACTAATATTAATATAATATTAAATATTCAGAACTGTTTATGAGTGTGAGTTTACAGACATAATCAGACCTACATCACTAACGACTCACTTTATCAGGACATCTAATGTTTGACCTCCACAAAAAGAGTGTGTGTGTGTGTGTATGTGTGTGTGTGTGTGTGTGTGTGTGTGTGTGTGTGTGTGTGTGATGTAAGTGAATCATAGTCAAACATGGTCATCGTC
>CM040811.1:35282000-35302000 GCA_022829025.1 Squalius cephalus
GTGTGTGTGTGTGTGTGTGTGTGTGTGTGTGTGTGTGTAGTTTGAGATCAGGAAGGTTTTTATGTAAAAGAAATGAATACTTCTATTCAGCAGAGATGCATCAGAAGTGACAGTAAAGACATTTATAATGTTACAAAGATTCTGTTTCAAATAAATGCTGTTCTTTTCAACTTCCTGTTCATCAAAGAATCCTGAGAAATAAAATGTATCAGTTTCCACAGAAATATGAACACTGATAATAATCATAAATGTTTCTTGATCATCAGATCATCATATTAGAGTGATTTCTGAAGGATCATGTGACACTGAAGACTGGAGTAATGATGCTGAACATTCATAATTACACTTTACTGTATATTCACATAGAAAACAGATGTTTTACATTACAATAATATTTCACTGTTTTTACTGTATTTTTGATTTAGTAAAAACTGTATTCTGTCATTTTTACATTGTCTTCCAAAAACATAAAATCTTGATTCAAAACTTTGAAGCAATAGTTTATAATATGAGAATTAATTCAAGTTCTGATAAAGACCAGTCTGTGTGTGTGTGTGTGAGTGTGTGTGTATATGAGTGAGAGAGTATGAGTGTATATATGAGTGTGAGTGTGTGTAGTATGTGTGTGTATATGAATGTGTGTATGTATATATGAGTGAGTGTGTGTGTATATATGTGTGTATATATGAGAGAGTGTGTGTGTGTATATGTGTGTGTGTGTATATATGAGAGAGTGTGTGTGTATATGAGTGTGTGTAGTATGTGTTTGAGTGTGTGTATGTATGTATGTGTGTGTATATGAGTGAGAGAGAGTGTGTGTGTGTGTGTGTGTGTGTGTTGAACTTACAGACAGGAAGAGTAAGCGGCTCTGAGAGTTCAGGACTTTAGTTCCACTGATAAGGACGATTGCATGTCGCTCTGATTACACAATCACACAATCACACAATCACACAGCTTCACTAGTAGATCAGACTGAACTCGTCTCAGAGAGTAAACCTGCCAGTGACATGAACGCTGAAGCGGCCAATCAAACATGAGACTCAAGTTCTTCAGTGTAGACTGAAGGTGTGTGAGTTTCCGTCTCTTCAATCAGAACATCATATAAACGTCTCGCTCGAGCCTCACACACACACAGATCCTGAGCCGCTGCGGCTGTAAACACACATTCACACACTTTGTTTAGGCAACAGAGATGAAAACTGAGTCTGATAGTAAAGAGCAGAGCAGACGACTAAATGTTCAGTTCAGAAGTTCTTGATCTTAAAAAATGTTGTAGTAAATGTTGAAATTAACATTAACTGAGATTAATAGAGGCTGTAGAAGTTTTGTTTATTGTTAGTTCATGTTAGGCAACTAATGTTAATGAAACCTTATTATAAAGGGTTGCAATAATACACTAGAGTGAACTTTAGTATTAAAGCACCGACAACAGAGGAGATTCCTGTTCACTCGTTCCCAGTCATCATCTCCGTCTCTCAAAGTGAATTAATCGCATTAAATGTGTCACAACTTTTGGTTAAAGATTAAAAAAGCACATATTTGATGAGGATAAAATGGAAGAAAATAATCTGCAAAAATATAACGTGTACTTTCAAGGTCTATTGACACCAAGAAGCATAAATATAAAGATAACAATAACTATATTAGCGTCCACACTGTTTATGATGTATATATGCATATCCTTCCGTTTATTAGAAGCGCTGCAGTTTGTCGTCTGTCACTTTAAATGCTCTTTACTTTATTGATTATTTTTACAGGGACAACGCATAATTAAGAGTAATTACACCAAATGCTCTTAAAGCAGGATGGATTCTGATTGGCTGATTCCAATGATGTCATTATAGTTGTGGTTCTTTTACATTCAGAATGATTATATCTTTATCCTCCTTTGTGTGAACGATCTAGAAATAAAAATGTAAGAAGGAAAAAGTACCATTTTCTTCAGAAATGCAAGTACAAGTAGTCAGTTCACTGAAATCAAAGTCTCGTTTTCCAGCACTAATGTCTAAACATTCTTAAATCAAGACACATTTACTGGAGAAGAAGCTAATTAACTCAAGATATAAAAGTCTTGTTTTATGAAAATGAAGTGAGTTTAGTCTTAAAACAAGAACACACATCTGCCAATGGAGTCAGAAAAATAAACGTAATTTACAGGGATTATTTTTCTGACTCCATTGGTGGATATTTGTTCTTGTTTTAAGACTAAACTCACTTAATTTTCATAAAACAAGACTTATATCTTGAGTTAATTTGCTTCTTCTCCAGTAAATGTGTCTTGATTTAAGAATATTTACATATTCGTGCTGGAAAATGAGACGGAAACACTGAGGAAGAACAGCATCTTTTGCACTCGACTCATACCTAATAGTGTTTTGAAACTAAACCATTTTTCCGTGTCCATGTGCAAAAGAACATTGCAGAAAGGACTTTGCTTTAATATTTTATTCTATTTACAGCACAATATAAACCTGGAGCAGATATAAAGCACTCGACGCCTGCAGAGAGTCCAGAACCGTGAGGAAGAACGCACCAAAACCTGCGAGATCCTGAGCGTGAGCTTCAGTCGCTCGAGTCCCGCATCTCAGCAGACACACGGACATCCACACTCATCCAGCAAACACACCAGCAAACACGCGGCTTTTTATGCTTTAATGAAAGAGACGGTGCATAGGAGCGTACAGTTCTGTCCATATCTCCAGTGGAACAATTCATGAGGAGGAAAGCAACGGTGTCTAACGTAAACCAGGCTAAACGCGATAATACAGTGTACACAACTTCCTGAAAGCGTCCTTTAATTCATGAAAATTAAAATCACTTCAAAAGCGATGGGTTGGCTCCTCCGAGAGTCTGCGAACGACCAGTTCACAGCAGGCCACCAAGGTATGGATAAAGTGCTTCTCTTAACGTGACATTAAATAATTAAAGCAAAAGAAAACATCACATAATCAGAGCGAAATAAGAAAATGGAGGACAGGAGATATATTCCTTCAAGGGGACAGAAAACTAGAGAGAGAGAAAGAGAGACTGTGAAGCGACGGACAAACTGACATACTGCATGGTGTAAGACCTACATGATGCAAAAGGGAATTTCACATTTTCATAATCTGAAGAAACAGACACAGTAAGACTTGTCGTTTAGTATCATAACACGGATATTTGTCGGTCCGTTGCGTTCGGGCGTCCTATGAGGACAGTCATAAGAAACAGCAGCAGTGTGATCTTACAGGATTATTTCGAGGCCAGTCACCGGTCGAGTGTTTTTTTGTGTGAATAAATACATTCGGATTTAGTGTCAAGCTACTTGTTCTAATATAATGTACGTCCTAAAAAACAAACAAAGGAAAGATGGAGAGACTAACGAAGAGGAGATGGGGGAATTGTCCGCTCCGAGATGTTCCCACGTTCTCCTCGTGGCCCCTCAAACTCAGTCCGCTCTTCACAAGGCAGACATTTTCTTCCAACAGTCGCGTGTGTGGGAGGAAAAAAGCACCTTCCCTCATGGTATCCGTGGCTAATGGAGGCGCTCTCCGTGCTGGGAGGATCCCACATACTGGGAGCGCCTGCAGACCCCTGAATAACAGCCAGTCCACTGCCGTCCTCGTCCTCTACAGAGAGAAAACACACATGAGCAGACTGAACTAACTCATCTATTCAGTGTTGACAAAAAAAGAAAGTATGCAATAAATTAAAACACAATATTAGTGTGCACTGCTGCTTAGAGTATCCCGATAACAAGCTCACATCAAACCGCTGACAGGTTGTTCTACGAGCTTACAATGTATTTACTGTGAATGATGATGCATAAAAAATGCATGCATAAAAATGCATGCATAAAGCATAAATGCATGCATAATGCATTAATAAAAATCCATAAATGATGCATAAAATGCATTAATAAAAATACATGCACTAAAATGCATGATGCATACAACGCATGATTAAAATCCATAAATGATGCATAAAAATATATACATGATGCATAAAAATGCATGCACAAAAGTGCATAAACGCATGCATATATATAGCATAAAAATATATAAATGCATAAAAATGCATAAACAATTCATAAAAATGCATACATGATGCATAAAAATGCATGCAAAAAATGCCTAAATGCATAAAGATGCAAAAAAAATCATGCATATTTATTATTGCGTTTTATATAATACAGATTGTTTCAAAGCAGATTCACAGTAATAAACAGGAAAAATAACGATACAATAATGCAAACTTCATCAAATAAGAGACAAATTCAAAATAAAATGCTTCACTGAAGTTTGCACCCACAGGCATGTAGTCATGCAAAGCACAGTCTAGATGTGTCTAAATATGGCTGAAGGGAAATTCAGGATTCCAAACACTGGCAGTGGGAGCGGCTTGTGAACTTGAGCTAATATTGAACCAAGGCAGCATCTGATCTCAATAAACATGAAGTGACCTCGCAATCTCCTGAGAAACTGAGGCCATGGGACCAAACCGGGAAGTTAAAGACGATTCTATGATCAATAAATCACAAATTAAGTATGTTCAAGCCCGTTCAGTCTAATAGTGTTTGGAGATCATTGCTTCATTAAATTCAAATGAAATGTGCACCTAAAAGAAAAAAAAGATGTCATGTACCCACCTTCATGTCATTCCAAACCGTATGACTGACTTTCTTCTGTGGAACACAAAAGGAGAAGTTTAGCCGTATGTTCACGCTGCTCTTTAAAGCAGACCGGGAAAGGTTTTACAGCGCCGATCAAAGTACAATAAAAATATCTCAAGAATCAAGTCAAACAATACGATAGTGCTTTCTGTCGGTTTATTGAAGTGCGCATGTGTGATCTGTGACAGGAACATATTCTTACTGTGGATTTAAGCGCATCCAGACAGTGTTTTGCAAATTTATTTGATCCAAAAAATGTATGAAAATGCTTTCTTATAAGAAGAAGTTGTATAGTAAATCCTGCATCTGTAACTGCAAGAGAGGAGAATATGAGCCGCTGACATGTTGCGTTAATCTTCGGTTTTTAATGCTTTATTTAACATCACAATCCACATAACAAATGAAATACTCGGAGTCAGATACAAATGATTACATTTTGACGTCACTACTGGGAAATAGCCTGATTCATTAATAAAGTCTTGTAAATACGGTTTACTTGCGCTGTCGGGTTATCGGTTTGCATGTAAACCTGGATAACAGGTTATTTCACTAAGTGTGTGAGTTACCAGCGCACTGGTGTGCATGTAAACGTGCAGCAAAACATTTACCTTTGTGTTCCACAGAAAAAGTAGTCGTCACTCAGACTTAGAAAGACAAAAAAGTGTGGGTTCATTTTTTTTTTTTTTTTTACACATACAAGGGTAACACTGCGTACCTGATGAGGCGAATACATGGTAAACAAATGCAGACAAAAAATTTTTAATTAAGATATGCACAGTAAAAAAGGATCCCTAAAGAAACTAATAAAGCCTCGGGGGAGATCTGATTCAGTGCTCTGACTGAGATTGGCAAGTTTTTGAAAGGGTTTGACTTACAGAGTCAAAGGTAGAAGTCTAAATTCATCAATCAGAAATTTTCTGTACTCATTATTTGGTCCACAAAGTGGCGAAACAGCCTGCTAACCTTCACGGCTGGAAAAGAAACGAGACAAGCGAAACACAAAACAGCAAACTACACTGTAAAAATGTAGCTGCAATTGTTAACTTAAAATTTGTTGAGATAACTTAAATATCCAACTAAACTAAAGTTAACTAAACTTAATATTTTAAGTCAAGCACAAATAATCACAGCAATAATTTTTTACAGTGTGCTGGAGACGCAACAACGACAGACGCCCGAGTTGGTGAGCGTTGGTTCAGAGATTCATGCAACTCAGGTTTAAAGAGCACAAAGACATTTGCTTCTGCAGAGAAATATCGCAGACATTGGACAAGGATGAAAAACTCTCTAGCACCGGTGTTTGTGCACACTATCACGTGTGTCAAAACTGAAGTATGCCCAGAGAGCAACATAGTGTCGGCCCAGATCCGGCCCACATCCGGCCCGCGTGGAATCCACATGATGTGGGCCGGATCTGGGCCGACACTGTTGCTGTGCTTTGGGCTTAAAGGAGTAGTTCGCTTCAGAATTAAAATTTCCTGATAATTTACTCTTCCCCACGTCATCCAAGATGTTCATGTCTTTCTTTCTTCAGTGGAAAAGAAATTAATGTTTTTCAGGAAAACATTCCTGGATTTTTCTCCATATAGTGTCTTCAATGGGGTCCAACGGTTCGAAGGTCCAAATGTGAGTTTCAGTGCAACTTCAAAGTCTCGACACGATCCAGCCGAGGAATAAGAGTCTTATCTAGACACACCAGCGGACATTTTATAAAACAAATAAACATTTATATACTTTAACCACAAATGCTTGTCGTGCACTAGCTGTGATGCGACACACATTACGTAATCACGTTGGAAAGGTGGGAAATGTAGGATAGTGCGAAAAACTCCATCTCATTTTCTCCTCCAACTTCAAAATCGTCCGACATTATTGTTTTAACTTATTTTTTAAAATTTTTTTGTAAATCCTGTTTGACTTAGTCTTTGCATGTTCTCTTTGTAAACACTAAGTCTGTACCTCCGCCTTCGTCACGCGTGACCTTTCAACCTGATTACATAATGTGTGGCGCATCACAGCTAGTGCAAGACGAGCATTTGTGGTTAAAAGTATATAAATGTTTATTGTTTTAATAAAATGTCCGCTGGTTTGTCTAGATAAGACTCTTATTCCTCGGCTGGATCGTGTCGAGACTTTGAAGCTGCACTGAAACTCACATCTGGACCTTCAACCCGTTGGACACCATTGAAGTCACTATATGGAGGAACATCCTGGAATGTTTTCACCTGAAGAAAGAAAGACATGAAGATCTTGGATGACGTGGGGGAGAGTAAATGATCAGGAAATTTTAATTCTGAAGTGTACTACTCCTTTAAAGGGATCGTTCGCCGAAAAATGAAAATTCTTTCATCAATTTCTAACCCTCATGTCGTTCATCAACACAACTGGATTTATCGAAGGATCTCTTTATGAATGTAGAGTTATGGGTGAATAGAGGGACAGAAATCTCTCAGCTTTCATTAAAAATATCTTCATCTGTGTTCCGAAGATGAGCGAAAGTCTTACGGGGATGGAAAGACATGAGGGTGAGTAATTACTGACAGAATTTTCTTTTATGGGCGAACGATCCCTTTAAGAGTGCAATGACGAGCTAAGAAAGACTCACCTAAGTTTCGCAGTGAGACAGTAGAGATGTGATTTCGGCGCTCATGTGTCCCACCGCCTTGGCGGCCTCCATGATGGCGCGACGGTACATCCCTTTCTTTTTGCGGTTGAAGCGTAACCTGAAGAATTCGCGGAACGGCGACAGTTTGGCAACTGAGAGTTGGGAGGTGGTGGGAGAACCGAACCAGGACACTTTAGCTTCAGGCCAAGGAGCATCAACCTCTCCTTCTTCTCTACGAGAACCGCTAATACTGAGTATCCGAGCAGGCCACCACGGGAATCCGTGAATCTTTCCCCAAACAACATCACCTACTGTCACGGCGTGACCTTCTTCGGTCACGCACTTAGTCATGCTGCGAGTGTGCAGTCGCACGGTTAGAGGCGGAACAGTCTTGCTTTCCCCTTGGGAAGACGACGATACTGAGATGTCGTCGCCCGGAGCGAGATCGCAGAGTTCTGGCGACGTCCCATCCGAGCTGAACGACTTGGACTCGTCTAGACTGTCGCTACTGCACACGGAGAGGCTCGAAGAATCCGCTTTCCTCTTCCGGAAGTTAATGAGTAAAGTCAGGTCGCTGTGTCGATCGACCTCCTCGCCGGACCAAAGTTCAAGCGAGTTTTTCTCGGGACCATCCTCGGATTGAGAGTTGGGAACTCTTGGACTTCTTCTCCGGGAACCGCCCACAAGTTCTGCCTCGTACACGGACACTTGCTCTCCTCCGTCGGACCGGGATCTCAAGCGGATCTTGGGCGACGGGGACTCCGGACTTGCCAACTTTGGGAGCTTGAGTTTGGGAATGGAAATGGTAAGACCCGTTCGGATGGCGTCCATTTGCGGTTGCACAACTTTCTGGGATTCCTTGGAGGCGTCTCTTTGTCCATGCCCGTTCTGCAATAACTGCTTCGGACAGAAGGGTTTAACAGAACCGTGAACTCTCGAGGGGATCTTCATTACTTCGCCTTTTCCTTGAGGAGTGCTATAGGAGATCTTAATCACAGGACTGTGGGGAATGATGTCCCCTACCGGAAACTTCTCGTCGTCTTTCTTGTCCTTTCGGAAGCGTTTGCTGTCAAAGACCATTGAGTCCTCTCTTCTCTTCGACTCTTTGTTATTGTCCCCGTCGTCCTTTCTCTTGGCCGGAGTTGCTTTAGTGTCCTCGTCTTCTTGAGGCGCGTTTTCTTTTCTAGCCGTCTTGGGCGCCGTTGGTCCGTCTTTGCTGTCCTCGTCGCTGTTTAGTGTGTTTTTGCATTTCTCGCACAACACCTGCCGAGGTCTCAGTCGGATCGTGCTCATGGTCATCCTTCCGGGCTCTCGACTTCTTCTTTTCTTCCTCTTGATTGGACGAGGTGGTGGTTGAGGAACCCACTGGTTGTACGTGTGCCGGACCCAAACGGGTTGCGGGAAAGGAGCGCCCTCAAAGTACGGTGGGTACGTGGGCTGGCCCGGTTGTACCGGGACAGGTACGGGAGCAGGAGGAGCCGTCGCTGGCTCCGTGTTCTCATCTTTTGGTCGCGGTGAAGGCGGACTAACAGGTTTAGAAGAAGCCTCTTCACTCGAGACTTCACAGTCCGGTCTCAATATGAGGCTCTCTTCTGATTTTCCAACAACGTCTGGAAGGCAAAACAGCCCAGTCCTACGGAAGAGAATGAAGAGGGAAACATAAGAGCCAAGCACTTTCAAAGTAACAGAATCAGAGCAATGGAGGTTACTTATCCATAAGTACTGCATTGCATTTTGCATCTATGGTGTCCCCAGAATGTGTCTGTGAAATTTCGGCTCAAAATACCGCCCAGATCATTTATTATAGCTTGTCAAATTTGCCCCTTTTTGGGTGTGAGCAAAAACGTGCCGATTTTGTGTGTGTGTCCCTTTAAATGCAAATGAGCAGTTGCTCCGCCTACATTCAGAAGAGGGCGGAGCCTTTACACGAGCTTCAGATACTCCGGCAATAACAAAACCGGCCAATCTCACTCATCCAGAATCCCAGAATAACCAGTAGCGAGTGCAGCTTTACGGAGAGACTCAGGAAGAGTTTAACTTTTAGATATTTCTGAATGGTTAGTGGAGACATTTAAACAGACATACCGTCATGTTTAACTTTTACACAAGTTGACAGTTCCCTGAGGTCTTTATAAGACAGCTGTGACATTTTTTGGTCAAATTGTGTTCAGTTTCATGCTTTGCTGGATCTTTTGCCATTGCATTCGAACTGGTTACACTGTTGTCGCTTGCAAAACCAAATGGCGGCACCACAGGTGGAAACGTGCAGATTAAGGGGGCGGTAATATTATAATAAGATCCCCTTCCTATGTCAGAATTTATTTATTTTTACATGCTTGCAGAAAAAAAGGCTTACCAAAACAAAGTTACTGGGTTGTCACGTTTTCTGGGTTGGTAGATGCACCGGGGACCCAATTATAGCACTTAAAGGGCACCTATTATGCAACATATTATGTTTGAACATAAATGTGTTGGCAGTGTGTGTACACAACCTCCCTATAATGATAAAAATCCACCCAGTGCTTTTTTAAAAATCCCCCTAAATCATAAGGACTGTCTCAGAACAAGCCGTTCTCAGATTCGGGGGAAGTGAGACGTACTTTTGCACTAGCCCCGCCCACGACTGTTGATTGACACTGCTGTATTAGCATAGCCCCGCCCTGAGTGAGCTGTACACAGTCCACCATTGTTTCGACGCCAGAACAGCTGTAGACAAGAATGTCTTCTAAAGCGATTGAGGTGTTTTGTTGTTGGATGTAAGCAGTCTTCATTTACTCTCTTGTTGTTACTCAAGGATGGATCTGTACAAACCAAAAATCTGTTTTGATATTATCATTCCGTGAGATGAGATTGTCCTGACACTGAGCGCGAGCTCGTGAGGCTCCGCCCCCTGTGCTGGCAGCAGCAGCTCATTTGCATTTAAAGGGATACACACTAAAACGGCATGTTTTTCTGAGCCCCAAAAAGTGACAATTTAAACATGCAGTAAAAAAATGTATATGTTGGGTATTTTGGGCTAAAACTTCACATACACACTCTGAGGACATCAGAGACTTATTTTACATCTTGTGAAAAGGGGCATAATATGTGCCCTTTAAACACAGAAAAACTCAGATTTTCATGATATGCCAAACAGAGATCACGATCCCAGACGATTGTGAATAGACAACTAAACAAAATAACATGTTATTTACTAGAGATTCTAATAAAATGTTAATTACTGCAATCTATTTAAAAAACATAATTAATTTGCATTAATAAAAAAAAAAAAATCAGGTGGAGTGAATGATTTAATGACTCACTTATATAGACTTTCATTACTGGTGAATCAGAATTTTTGAAAGAATCTGTTATAATTAATAATCCAACGACAATTACTTTAACTTAACTTGTAAAGATAATGTTTATTTTATTTCAAGTAAGAAAGTGGGTTTTGCTTTTAGTTTACAATAATAATCCTGCAACGATGGTGCAGAAAAAAACACTTACATCATCATTAAATGTCCTTATATTTAACACTCTTATCACAATCCTGAAAAACATTTGAACGCTCATGAACTGAAACACATGATCAAGCATTTTTAATGGCAAGCTGACTCTTGACTGGAAAAACTAGTTGCAGTTCATGCAATGAAACCACACCTATGTTTTCATAACCTTTAAAACAACACAGATATAAAATGATCCGTCAAAACTCCTAATGCTGCATTTTTCTTAGAAACTGTGATGCTTGGTTGGAATTTAAAAGCAGTAGGGTGAAGTTCACAAAAACAGTTACATTTCAATAACGCAAAAAAATAAACTTTTAGGACAACCATTGTTATTCGTATTGTGATAATTAAGCAAGACGTGGAGATTTGCTTTACGTTGCAAACTAAAAAAATAATTTTATTTCAGATAATGTTTAGTTTTTTTGGTTTTAGTTTACAATAATAATCCTGCTATGATTGCGCAAATAAAATACTTATATCACCTTTAAATGTCCTTATTTTTAACACATCACAATTTTGCATAATTTTGTTCATTAACTGAAAACATGATTAAGCATTTCTATTGGCAAGCTGACTCTTGACTGGAAAAACTAGATAGTGAAGCAGACATATCGTGCAAAAACATTTCAATAACACAAAATAATACAATTTTAAGACAACCATTATTATTCGTATTGTGATTAAGCAAGACATGGAGATTTGATTTACGTTGCATATTTGCATGTAGCGAAACAACTACAACATATAAATTCATGAGAAGTAGTGAGACGGACTCAGTGTTTTCAGAAGTAGTGAGATGGACTCAGTGTTTTCAGAAGTAGTGAGATGGACTCAGTGTTTTCAGAAGTAGTGAGACGGACCCAGTGTTTTCAGAAGTAGTGAGATGGACTCAGTGTTTTCAGAAGTAGTGAGACGGACCCAGTGTTTTCAGAAGTAGTGAGACGGACTCAGTGTTTTCAGAAGTAGTGAGACGGACTCAGTGTTTTCAGAAGTAGTGAGACGGACTCAGTGTTTTCAGAAGTAGTGAGACGGACTCAGTGTTTTCAGAAGTAGTGAGACGGACCCAGTGTTTTCAGAAGTAGTGAGACGGACCCAGTGTTTTCAGAAGTAGTGAGACGGACTCAGTGTTTTCAGAAGTAGTGAGACGGACTCAGTGTTTTCAGAAGTAGTGAGATGGACTCAGTGTTTTCAGAAGTAGTGAGACGGACCCAGTGTTTTCAGAAGTAGTGAGATGGACTCAGTGTTTTCAGAAGTAGTGAGATGGACTCAGTGTTTTCAGAAGTAGTGAGATGGACTCAGTGTTTTCAGAAGTAGTGAGACGGAGACGGACTCAGTGTTTTCAGAAGTAGTGAGACGGACCCAGTGTTTTCAGAAGTAGTGAGACGGACTCAGTGTTTTCAGAAGTAGTGAGACGGACTCAGTGTTTTCAGAAGTAGTGAGATGGACTCAGTGTTTTCAGAAGTAGTGAGATGGACTCAGTGTTTTCAGAAGTAGTGAGACGGAGACGGACTCAGTGTTTTCAGAAGTAGTGAGACGGACCCAGTGTTTTCAGAAGTAGTGAGACGGACTCAGTGTTTTCAGAAGTAGTGAGACGGAGACGGACTCAGTGTTTTCAGAAGTAGTGAGACGGACCCAGTGTTTTCAGAAGTAGTGAGACGGACTCAGTGTTTTCAGAAGTAGTGAGACGGACTCAGTGTTTTCAGAAGTAGTGAGACGGACTCAGTGTTTTCAGAAGTAGTGAGACGGACTCAGTGTTTTCAGAAGTAGTGAGACGGACCCAGTGTTTTCAGAAGTAGTGAGACGGACTCAGTGTTTTCAGAAGTAGTGAGACGGACTCAGTGTTTTCAGAAGTAGTGAGACGGACTCAGTGTTTTCAGAAGTAGTGAGACGGACTCAGTGTTTTCAGAAGTAGTGAGACGGACCCAGTGTTTTCAGAAGTAGTGAGACGGACTCAGTGTTTTCAGAAGTAGTGAGACGGACCCAGTGTTTTCAGAAGTAGTGAGACGGACTCAGTGTTTTCAGAAGTAGTGAGACGGACTCAGTGTTTTCAGAAGTAGTGAGACGGAGACGGACTCAGTGTTTTCAGAAGTAGTGAGACGGACCCAGTGTTTTCAGAAGTAGTGAGACGGACTCAGTGTTTTCAGAAGTAGTGAGACGGACTCAGTGTTTTCAGAAGTAGTGAGACGGAGACGGACTCAGTGTTTTCAGAAGTAGTGAGACGGACCCAGTGTTTTCAGAAGTAGTGAGACGGACTCAGTGTTTTCAGAAGTAGTGAGATGGACCCAGTGTTTTCAGAAGTAGTGAGACGGACTCAGTGTTTTCAGAAGTAGTGAGACGGACTCAGTGTTTTCAGAAGTAGTGAGACGGACCCAGTGTTTTCAGAAGTAGTGAGACGGACCCAGTGTTTTCAGAAGTAGTGAGACGGACTCAGTGTTTTCAGAAGTAGTGAGACGGACTCAGTGTTTTCAGAAGTAGTGAGACGGACTCAGTGTTTTCAGAAGTAGTGAGACGGACTCAGTGTTTTCAGAAGTAGTGAGACGGACTCAGTGTTTTCAGAAGTAGTGAGACGGACTCAGTGTTTTCAGAAGTAGTGAGACGGACTCAGTGTTTTCAGAAGTAGTGAGACGGACTCAGTGTTTTCAGAAGTAGTGAGACGGACTCAGTGTTTTCAGAAGTAGTGAGACGGACCCAGTGTTTTCAGAAGTAGTGAGACGGACCCAGTGTTTTCAGAAGTAGTGAGACGGACTCAGTGTTTTCAGAAGTAGTGAGACGGACCCAGTGTTTTCAGAAGTACTCAGTGTTTTCAGAAGTAGTGAGACGGACTCAGTGTTTTCAGAAGTAGTGAGACGGACCCAGTGTTTTCAGAAGTAGTGAGACGGACCCAGTGTTTTCAGAAGTAGTGAGACGGACCCAGTGTTTTCAGAAGTACTCAGTGTTTTCAGAAGTAGTGAGACGGACTCAGTGTTTTCAGAAGTAGTGAGACGGACCCAGTGTTTTCAGAAGTAGTGAGACGGACCCAGTGTTTTCAGAAGTAGTGAGACGGACCCAGTGTTTTCAGAAGTACTCAGTGTTTTCAGAAGTAGTGAGACGGACCCAGTGTTTTCAGAAGTAGTGAGACGGACTCAGTGTTTTCAGAAGTAGTGAGACGGACCCAGTGTTTTCAGAAGTAGTGAGACGGACTCAGTGTTTTCAGAAGTACTCAGTGTTTTCAGAAGTAGTGAGATGGACCCAGTGTTTTCAGAAGTAGTGAGACGGACCCAGTGTTTTCAGAAGTAGTGAGACGGACTCAGTGTTTTCAGAAGTACTCAGTGTTTTCAGAAGTAGTGAGATGGACCCAGTGGTTTCAGAAGTAGTGAGACGGACCCAGTGTTTTCAGAAGTAGTGAGACGGACTCAGTGTTTTCAGAAGTAGTGAGATGGACCCAGTGTTTTCAGAAGTAGTGAGACGGACCCAGTGTTTTCAGAAGTAGTGAGACGGACCCAGTGTTTTCAGAAGTACTCAGTGTTTTCAGAAGTAGTGAGACGGACTCAGTGTTTTCAGAAGTAGTGAGACGGACCCAGTGTTTTCAGAAGTACTCAGTGTTTTCAGAAGTAGTGAGACGGACTCAGTGTTTTCAGAAGTAGTGAGATGGACCCAGTGTTTTCAGAAGTAGTGAGACGGACCCAGTGTTTTCAGAAGTAGTGAGACGGACTCAGTGTTTTCAGAAGTAGTGAGACGGACTCAGTGTTTTCAGAAGTAGTGAGACGGACCCAGTGTTTTCAGAAGTACTCAGTGTTTTCAGAAGTAGTGAGACGGACTCAGTGTTTTCAGAAGTAGTGAGACGGACCCAGTGTTTTCAGAAGTAGTGAGACGGACCCAGTGTTTTCAGAAGTAGTGAGACGGACCCAGTGTTTTCAGAAGTAGTGAGACGGACTCAGTGTTTTCAGAAGTAGTGAGATGGACTCAGTGTTTTCAGAAGTAGTGAGATGGACTCAGTGTTTTCAGAAGTAGTGAGACGGACTCAGTGTTTTCAGAAGTAGTGAGACGGACTCAGTGTTTTCAGAAGTAGTGAGACGGACTCAGTGTTTTCAGAAGTAGTGAGACGGACCCAGTGTTTTCAGAAGTAGTGAGACGGACCCAGTGTTTTCAGAAGTAGTGAGACGGACCCAGTGTTTTCAGAAGTAGTGAGACGGACCCAGTGTTTTCAGAAGTAGTGAGACGGACCCAGTGTTTTCAGAAGTAGTGAGACGGACCCAGTGTTTTCAGAAGTAGTGAGACGGACCCAGTGTTTTCAGAAGTAGTGAGACGGACCCAGTGTTTTCAGAAGTAGTGAGATGGACTCAGTGTTTTCAGAAGTAGTGAGATGGACTCAGTGTTTTCAGAAGTAGTGAGACGGACTCAGTGTTTTCAGAAGTAGTGAGACGGACCCAGTGTTTTCAGAAGTAGTGAGACGGACCCAGTGTTTTCAGAAGTAGTGAGACGGACCCAGTGTTTTCAGAAGTAGTGAGACGGACCCAGTGTTTTCAGAAGTAGTGAGACGGACCCAGTGTTTTCAGAAGTAGTGAGACGGACCCAGTGTTTTCAGAAGTAGTGAGACGGACCCAGTGTTTTCAGAAGTAGTGAGATGGACTCAGTGTTTTCAGAAGTAGTGAGATGGACTCAGTGTTTTCAGAAGTAGTGAGACGGACTCAGTGTTTTCAGAAGTAGTGAGACGGACCCAGTGTTTTCAGAAGTAGTGAGACGGACCCAGTGTTTTCAGAAGTAGTGAGACGGACCCAGTGTTTTCAGAAGTAGTGAGACGGACTCAGTGTTTTCAGAAGTAGTGAGACGGACCCAGTGTTTTCAGAAGTAGTGAGACGGACCCAGTGTTTTCAGAAGTAGTGAGACGGACTCAGTGTTTTCAGAAGTAGTGAGACGGACCCAGTGTTTTCAGAAGTAGTGAGACGGACTCAGTGTTTTCAGAAGTAGTGAGACGGACCCAGTGTTTTCAGAAGTAGTGAGACGGACTCAGTGTTTTCAGAAGTAGTGAGACGGACCCAGTGTTTTCAGAAGTAGTGAGACGGACCCAGTGTTTTCAGAAGTAGTGAGACGGACTCAGTGTTTTCAGAAGTAGTGAGACGGACCCAGTGTTTTCAGAAGTAGTGAGACGGACCCAGTGTTTTCAGAAGTAGTGAGACGGACCCAGTGTTTTCAGAAGTAGTGAGACGGACCCAGTGTTTTCAGAAGTAGTGAGACGGACCCAGTGTTTTCAGAAGTAGTGAGACGGACCCAGTGTTTTCAGAAGTAGTGAGACGGACCCAGTGTTTTCAGAAGTAGTGAGACGGACTCAGTGTTTTCAGAAGTAGTGAGACGGACCCAGTGTTTTCAGAAGTAGTGAGACGGACCCAGTGTTTTCAGAAGTAGTGAGACGGACCCAGTGTTTTCAGAAGTAGTGAGACGGACCCAGTGTTTTCAGAAGTAGTGAGACGGACTCAGTGTTTTCAGAAGTAGTGAGACGGACCCAGTGTTTTCAGAAGTAGTGAGACGGACCCAGTGTTTTCAGAAGTAGTGAGACGGACTCAGTGTTTTCAGAAGTAGTGAGACGGACTCAGTGTTTTCAGAAGTAGTGAGATGGACTCAGTGTTTTCAGAAGTAGTGAGACGGACCCAGTGTTTTCAGAAGTAGTGAGACGGACCCAGTGTTTTCAGAAGTAGTGAGACGGACCCAGTGTTTTCAGAAGTAGTGAGATGGACTCAGTGTTTTCAGAAGTAGTGAGACGGACTCAGTGTTTTCAGAAGTAGTGAGACGGACTCAGTGTTTTCAGAAGTAGTGAGACGGACTCAGTGTTTTCAGAAGTAGTGAGACGGACCCAGTGTTTTCAGAAGTAGTGAGACGGACTCAGTGTTTTCAGAAGTAGTGAGACGGACTCAGTGTTTTCAGAAGTAGTGAGACGGACCCAGTGTTTTCAGAAGTAGTGAGACGGACTCAGTGTTTTCAGAAGTACTCAGTGGTTTCAGAAGTAGTGAGATGGACCCATGTTTTCAGAAGTAGTGAGACGGACCCAGTGTTTTCAGAAGTAGTGAGACGGACTCAGTGTTTTCAGAAGTAGTGAGACGGACTCAGTGTTTTCAGAAGTAGTGAGACGGACTCAGTGTTTTCAGAAGTAGTGAGACGGACCCAGTGTTTTCAGAAGTAGTGAGACGGACCCAGTGTTTTCAGAAGTAGTGAGACGGACCCAGTGTTTTCAGAAGTAGTGAGACGGACCCAGTGTTTTCAGAAGTAGTGAGACGGACCCAGTGTTTTCAGAAGTAGTGAGACGGACTCAGTGTTTTCAGAAGTAGTGAGACGGACTCAGTGTTTTCAGAAGTAGTGAGACGGACTCAGTGTTTTCAGAAGTAGTGAGACGGACTCAGTGTTTTCAGAAGTAGTGAGACGGACCCAGTGTTTTCAGTGATCGCACTGAGTCTTGAGGATAGCAGGAGTCTGTGAAAGATGCAGCCAGAGCAAAAGCGCTGTCAGAAACCACAGACAAAGAGAGCAACGGGTCGGGCCGGATCCCCCCTCCACCTCGCTGCACAAAAACAATCCCATAAACCACCGGGGACGCAGGGAGAGGGCCAAGAGATTTGGTTGTTTTCACACGCAGCCCTGAAATCTGATTGTCCCAGGATTATTAATTAAACCGTAGAAGGAAATCCTGTGGGTAACAGAGGCAGAAGCCCTCCGGCAATAAACACCTCTCATTTGAGATGTTTGATGAAAAATAAAACGCCCACCCCTAAAGCGACTATACCTACAGCGACTCGTGTCAGGATCCGGAGTACGGAACATTTCACTGCATAATACACACACACATAATACACACACACATATATATATATATAGCTGGGATGATGAACGACTAGATGCTATTTAAACAGTTCAGGATGAAACACTAGCTGACTACAGTACACACTGCACTGCACACTGCTTACTATTATTTGACATAGGCAAATGATTCTACGAGAAACGCTTCAAACTGTAGTATACTAAAAACATATAGTGTAGAAACTAGTACTGTGCAACGATTAATCACATCCAAAATTAAAGTTTGTGTTTACATAATATATGTGTGTGTGCTGTGTATAATTTTGTATATATAAATAAACACACACATGCATGTATACATCTAAGAAATATTTGCATTCTGTATTTATGTTATATAGAAATATAAATACTTTATATATAAATAAGAAATTTTTCTTAAATATATACATGAATGTGTGTGTATTCATATATACAAACTTATACACAGCACACACACATATATAATGTAAACACAAACTTGTATTAATCACGATTAATCGTTGCACAGCCCGAGTAGAAACTATTTTCGCTCAGAAATTGCTAGTAAAGTTCACACATAAATACATAAAAACCGTCAAGTAACACATTGAATTAATCATGAAAGTCTGAAATAGTATTTTCTTCTAAAATGCACTCCAACCGTCTTTGTTTTAATCGTCTTAGCTTATTTTAGAACGTAGCTCGTCTGGTTACACGTTACAGTGAGATCTTACTGATTAACATTAGTTAATGCATTAACTAAACCATGAGAAGTATTTTTACAGCATTAAATAGCCTTTGTTAATGTTATACTGTTCAGGTTCACAGTGCATTGACTAATGATACAACTTTTGATCTTAAAAATGCATTAGTAAATGTTGAAAATAACATTAACTAAGATTAATATTGTTAGTTCATGTTAACTGCAAAAATGTAAAAACTACATAGAAAATAAAGGCAGTTGCAATTACTTGCAGTTCATTCATCACACTGGAAATCAAAGGTTAAGCGCAGTGCATTGTGGGACACTGTGTTCTGTGTAGTGTGCTCAGCAAGTGCACTAGATCATGATATGATATTCTGATTATAGTGCCAAACGTCCAAGGACAGAGTGAATGAGTGATGATGATTCACTGGAAAACCTTCCCGGCGGACGTGATTCATGATGACACACCAGAACAAAGCAGTGAAGCAGCATTTGATCATTTCACAAAAAATACTTATTTTATTAGCCATAGAAGAACCTTTCAGTGGTCAGTTCTTAAATAACCATGTGTTTCTATAGTGTGAAGAACATTTAGTGCATCAATGCTAATAAAGAACGCTTTATTTTTAAGAGTTAACCAGTGAGGAAAAGCACACATAGTACAATAAAAGGTATTAATATTTACAGTTTTTAGGTTAAACCCTGTAAAAAAAATAATAGGCCTACATAATTTATATCATAAGCTGTCTATTTAAGCTTTGCAATAACTTGACTGTTATAAACACTGAATTATCAATGTCAGTTATTGTTTTTCTGATGGCCTGCTCCTCTATAAAGGAAAAGCGATGTAAGATTCTCATGCAATGTGTCTATTAATACCTCACAGTATCTGTGTGACAGGCGCTCTTAATATTCAGGCAAATATCCTCAATCACACGCACAATAATCCATCCATCCATCCACACAGGAATATAATGTGGAGAAGGTTCAGTGACATCAATGATTATTCCACATCAAACCCATCAAATCTGAAAATAACACCAAAATCAAAGGCCTCATGGTGAAAATCACATTAAAGTGTTACTTTAGTCAAATTCCTCCAGTATCAAATGAATAAACACAATATTTGACCTTTACACTGACTGGATATAACAATGCCATCTGACCCTTCATGAAGAATAATGATCATCAGGACTCAATTAAACAGATCCTGTGTCATAATTCACGATGACAGCGATGAATGTGCATGAAAACATCAATCAATGTTTCATGTGATGAAATGATACAAAGAAACAGCTTGAGCTGCTACATGGCTAAAGCTGAATGAGCCACCATCATCATCATCATCATCTTCATCACCATCTGAGAGACACTGAATAAAAACACACAATCCGACACAAAACAGCGATTTCTTCACATCTAGTGTGTGTGTGATGATGAAGATGATGATGGTTCTGCTCTTCTTCTCATTGTCTCTGCTCAAGGCCTGTGTTCTCCTGGCCTGCTCTTTAGGCCCGACATTATAAAGTGTGTGTTTTTCGCATGAAAACACAAAGAAAGGAGACTCACTTTCTGCTGCAGTCCAGTAAGATCCCGGTGTAGCTCTTCTCCCGGTAGACCAGCGTCACCACGAGCGTGTCGTTCACGATCTGTTCGACGGTCACCGGGATCCGGGAGCCGGCCCGCAGCTCCTCCGGCACGGCCTGCATGTTTCCTCGCTCGGAGTCCGGGTTTGGGTCGCTCGATCGCGGCCACCGGAGCCTC
>CM040811.1:35304500-35357000 GCA_022829025.1 Squalius cephalus
CTGAAGCTGCACTAAAGAAACACAAGAAGTTCCTGATTTCTTGTCCAGAAGAACTGCTGATTTAATGTTCTAGATTTCAGGAGGGAAAATGACGGCCGTTATAAACTAATTATTGTAGAATGAATACAGGAACATATACATAGATAAATAAAGCACATTCTCATATCCCAGTTTAATGAGGAAACTACAGTAATCTGAAGGCTGATTGTGTTTCTGTGGTTTTATCAACACTTTGATCCGTTTATTCAATAAATATACGCTTTCCCTTATTAAATGATCAGATTTGACTGATCTGAAGTCTGGATGTTGATTCATGAACACATTATATATCAACTATCCACACACACCGGAGGTTTCCCACACTTAAACTCTGTTATTTCTGTCACTTCTGTTAATGAGCAAATCTGCAGAATGATACAGTCCTGGGAAGACGTTACAGTAACATCCCATTAACGCTACATCTGTTACAGTAGCCTATTCATTCATCTTTGTTAATGTTAGTTAATAAAAATATAGTTGTTCATTGTTAGTTCACGTCAGCTCAGGTCCATTATAATATTAACAGATGCAACTTTTGATTTGTATAATAAATTAGTAAATGTTAAAATTAACACTGAGATTAATAAATGCTGTAGAAGTGTTCAGTGTTAGTTGATGGAAACTAAAACAGTTCACTAATGTTCACCAATCAGACCTTATCATTAAGTGTCACTATTGCTTTAAATCTAGCACTCTTATTAAGAGCTGAAAATATGATTGAATTAGCCTAAATATGTTATAAACAAACACGCGAGGGTTCGGGATGAACAACTGGTAAAATCAACAGCTGAATCTAATCGATGATGTTTACCAGAAATGTGAGTAAATCTTGTTTCACTGCGAGATCTGTTCATATTTTCACTGCTTTGCTGAATTATGGTTCTTTATGAAGTCGGAAAAGCTTCACATCTGCATGACAAAGTGATATTTAGAGTAAATCTCAACTCCTTGATTGTTTATATCATCACAAAATGTCATCCAGCTCTAATCTGATAAATGTGACTATAAGGCATGAAGATATTAATATATTATAAACATTAACATCATGATTTGAAACTGCATTTGATACTGCAGCCAAACAACATCTCACTGAAAGCTCATTTCTTCAGATATCAACTTCAAATTTGGAAACACAACACACATTTTTGAAAATATACATTTTTTGGACATGTTTTGGAAAATATACATTTCATATAAAATGTGAAAATAGCATTTTTCATAATAATAAACTTAAACTTCTATAACTTTTTTCACTTCAGCAATAATCTGCAAAGTGTCATCTTTCTTCAGTCGGTGAGCCAAAGATTCGAGATTTACCACAGTTTAATTCCCTTTTCAGGTCTATGCTCAAAAAGTGGTAATAAATGGATCATAACTATTCAATAAATATAGTTGAGTAGCATAAAATCCCCTAAAAATACAAAATATTAAATAAAAAACACTATCGAACTATAATATATTACATTCATTTCATTGAGAGCCACACAAGGAACACCAGAGGGTTAAACTGTAATAATTTCATATATATTTTTTTGTTTTACAGTAATACAGTCATCATGAGAATGACACTTGATCGAGTGCTTAACTGTCATAAAATATAATGTTAAGATAAAAAAAAAAAAAAAAAAAAACATTTTTACTTGACTTTAGAATGTGAATACATTAGGTTTGGGGAAGCCTAAACCTCACTTTATCTGTGATGTTGTTCTAGAACTTACGGAAGCTCGTGTCCGTCACGCAATAAAAACATGCATATATCTCACAATTTGACTTTTTCTCTCACAATTGCAAAGTTTATATCTCACAATTCTGAATGATTGAAAAATAAGAGTTAGGACTGTGAGATAAAAAGATGTATTTATATGATTTGCGCAGGAGAAACAAAGCTTCTACAGGGAAAGTAAAGCTCAACACTGGCTGTAAGTTCCTCAACTAACCACATGATGTCAGTATAAACACACAGTTGCTCCATCAATCACGTGTCTCTGAAGATGTGGAGGTCTTCAAACCCTGAACCTTGAGGAATCAACACTGGGTCACGTGTTCTCCTCACAGACACTGTATGAAGCATGTAGCTTTAGTTTTGTGAGTTGTTGTATGCAATGCTGTGATATTAAAACTGTTTTCTTGTCATTTGCATTGATTAGTTTGACTTCCTGAAGAGCGAAACACTGTGACACTTTCAGAACCCTGAGAATCTGTCAGATTCTGCTCAGCCAATCACACGAGTCTGGGGGCGGGGCTATCTGTTTGACTGACCAATGACACGGCAGTAGGATTATTTTTATAAATAACTTTTGTTAGTCATTATTGTTTGATGACAGTATTGGCACAGAAATAACACACAGCAGCATCACCGCTAAAACATGAGGCTCTTCCTCAGTGTTTCTGTCTGGTTTTCCAGCACTAATATCCTAAACATTCTTAAATCAAGAGACATTTACTGGAGAAGAAGCAAAATTATATGAAAAATGCATCAAAATGAAGTGAGTTTGTGCTTTAAACAGTAACAAATATCTTATTATATTTTCCCTTTGAATAAAGTGTATTTTTCTGACTCCATTGGCAGATATTAGTTCTTGTTTTAAGCACAAACTCACTTCTGAAAGAATTCAAACTCAACAAAAAATGTTGACAGTGTTTTCAGTGTCAGAACACAACAATAAGACTCTTACAGTTTCATATCACATTATGTAACACTCAATTATATAACACTCATCTGTATTTATAAATACATTTATATGATGTGTAAAGGGTTTATTTCATGCAACATTTTATTATAATTCATTTCCCCCTGAAGGCCCATTTATAATGTTAGCTGTTTTGCATTAAAAACGATCATTTTTTCATTTTTCATGAGCATTTTGAATAGATTTGTACCGTCTGTTTTCACTGCACATCAAATGCTTTATCTTCCAGATGAGGGTAAAGATGTGAATGTGAACCTGGTCTCTTCTTCTTCCAGATCTTTCTGTGTGACTCTAGGCGGATTTCTCTGATCGTTTAGCAGATGCTGGACTCTAAAACACACACACACACACACACACACACACACACACACACACACACACACACACACACGAAGAACAGGCCTCAGAAACACCAGGAATACAGCCGTACATCATCTCCACAAATATAAACATTCTTACATCAAATATATATTCAAATGCGTCAAAAATGAAGTGACTTCATGCTTCTTGGTGTGAACGTGATTATTGAGCAGTTTTTACAGGGCAGAAAAGTTCTGACAGCTAAAAAAGTCTCAAGACTGGCCTCAGAATGTGTCATTTAGCTTGTTTAAGATTTACTAGGAGAAAAAGACTAATAATCTAAATAATCTTACACAATCTGCTCTTGCATCAATAAGACTCTAGCTGGATATAAGAAGTCTTGACTAGATCAAGAAGTATTTTTTCTTGTTTTGCAACAATTATCTAAACATCTTTAAATCGAGATGCATTCACTTGAAAAGAAAAATGATATGTCAAAATTACTGGAGTATGTTTTAGATTTCAGTTTTTCTACTTTAAAATGTCATGTTTAATTCAATGTGTTAATTGCAGTTTCTTTGTAATTATATGTGAAATGTAGTGATTTCTGAGTGAAAATTGAACAATGTTAATCCAACACCATTTTTTTTTCAGTGCACATACAGAATAAGGTCTAAAAATAACTGATCTGGGATATTGTTTAAATTTAATTATGGACATAAGGTTCAGATGTTTGGAACAAAATTAAATGACTAAATTATTAAAAATAAATAAATTAAACCTAAATGAAAATATATTTACAGAAAAACAAATAAAAATGACAAAAGTGCATAACAAAATGACTCAAATTTAAAACGAAATTTATATTTGAAATCTAATGATGGAAATAAGGTTCAGACATTTGGAACAAAATTAAAAATAAAAATAAATAAATTAAAGCTAAATTGAAATATTTAAAGAACAAAAAACTAATAACAGAACTGACAAAAAAAACACAAAATGACTCAAATTTAAAATAAAAACTGAAAATGTAAATATATAGAAATAAAAGTGAATTCAAATGATTAATAAATGCTATAAAAGTATATAAATAATAGTAATTCATTAATCAAATTGAATCCTTATACTAAACTAAAACAGGGAACAATTCTGATGTAAAAAAAAAAAGAAGAAGAAATCTTATATCTCACGACTAATCAGATGTCAGATGTCTAATAATCCTGGCATTGTACATCACAGATATTGACGGACTGCTTTTGTAAAAAAAAAAAAAAAAGCATATTTTATGTAAATGAGCGTGTCGTTGATCATGTGACTCCAGATGTTCTTCAGAACATGATCTGCAGGTTTTGTTCCCATTTCACTCAAACTGCAATACTCTCAATATAAATTGTAGTGATATATTGATATGAATATACAGTAGCGTTCCCAGACACAGACCTGTATGACGTTTAATAAGCAGCAGAATCTCATAAAGCATCTGCAGTTTCTCGTTCTAATTAAATCAGGGCTGTGAAACAGAAACGGTGGTGCGCTGAACACTCACTACAAAAAATACTTGGTATTTTTGTCTTGTTTCCAGTCCAAATATCTAAAAATTCTTAAATCAAGAAGCATTTATTAGATGAGTAAAATGCCATAATATATTATATCTTGATTCTAGGGAAGTAAATCAAAATTAAGTGAGTTGTTGCTTAAAACAAGCAAAATTATCTGCCAATGGGGTGAGAAAAATAATCTTGTTTCTGTTTGAATTAAGATTATTTTTCTTGTTTCTGTTTGGATTAAGATTATTTTTCTTGTTTCTGTTTGGATTAAGATTATTTTTCTTGTTTCTGTTTGGATTGCGATTATTTTTCTTACCCCATAGCCAGACATGGGAGGATTAAAGGAAAAGGAAAGTTTTTTAAGAGTTTAGTGACAGCTGGTTTCAGTGCGCGTGCTTTAGGTGTGTGCGCTCGACTGCGTCTCACAGTTCGGAAGCGGTTGAAATGACAAACAAATGTACGTTGTGAACGAATAATTTGTAGAGATCTGCCAGAAGAAGCAGCCATGATGAACAGCTGATTTTTACGGTGGCATCTGATGACCAAACTACACTGGGATTCGAGAACGAAAAAAATCAAGTGAGAACATGATTTTCTGCAGTGTAATACTGATGAGTGACATCACAAAACTCATCCAGATCTTCCAGGTGTGTGTCAGTATCTGCTTCTGGTGTGTGTCAGTATCTGCTTCAGGTGTGTGTCAGTACCTGCTTCAGGTGTGTGTCAGTATCTGCTTCAGGTGTGTGTCAGTACCTGCTTCTGGTGTGTGTCAGTACCTGCTTCAGGTGTGTGTCAGTATCTGCTTCAGGTGTGTGTCAGTATCTGCTTCAGGTGTGTGTCAGTATCTGCTTCAGGTGTGTGTCAGTATCTGCTTCAGGTGTGTGTCAGTATCTGCTTCAGGTGTGTGTCAGTTCCTGCTTCAGGTGTGTGTCTGTATCTGCTTCAGGTGTGTGTCAGTATCTGCTTCAGGTGTGTGTCAGTACCTGCTTCTGGTGTGTGTCAGTACCTGCTTCAGGTGTGTGTCAGTATCTGCTTCAGGTGTGTGTCAGTATCTGCTTCAGGTGTGTCAGTACCTGCTTCAGGTGTGTGTCAGGATCTGCTACAGGTTTGTGTGTGTGTCAGTACCTGCCTCAGGTGTGTGTCAGTACCTGCTTCAGGTGTGTGTCAGTATCTGCTTCAGGTGTGTGTCAGTACCTGCTTCAGGTGTGTGTCAGTATCTGCCTCAGGTGTGTGTCAGTACCTGCTTCAGGTGTGTGTCAGTATCTGCTTCTGGTGTGTGTCAGTATCTGCTTCAGGTGTGTGTCAGTACCTGCTTCAGGTGTGTGTCAGTATCTGCTTCAGGTATGTGTCAGTACCTGCTTCAGGTGTGTCAGTACCTGCTTCAGGTGTGTGTCAGTATCTGCTTCAGGTGTGTGTCAGTACCTGCTTCAGGTGTGTGTCAGTACCTGCTTCTGGTGTGTGTCAGTACCTGCTTCTGGTGTGTGTCAGTACCTGCTTCAGGTGTGTGTCAGTATCTGCTTCAGGTGTGTGTCAGTACCTGCTTCAGGTGTGTGTCAGTTCCTGCTTCAGGTGTGTGTCAGTACCTGCTTCTGGTGTGTGTGTCAGTACCTGCTTCAGGTGTGTGTGTCAGTACCTGCTTCAGGTGTGTCAGTACCTGCTTCAGGTGTGTGTCAGTACCTGCTTCAGGTGTGTGTCAGTATCTGCTTCAGGTGTGTGTCAGTACCTGCTTCAGGTGTGTGTCAGTATCTGCTTCAGGTGTGTGTCAGTACCTGCTTCTGGTGTGTGTTAGTACCTGCTTCAGGTGTGTGTCAGTACCTGCTTCAGGTGTGTGTCAGTACCTGCTTCAGGTGTGTGTCAGTATCTGCTTCAGGTGTGTGTCAGTATCTGCTTCAGGTGTGTCAGTACCTGCTTCAGGTGTGTCAGTACCTGCTTCAGGTGTGTGTCAGTATCTGCTTCAGGTGTGTGTCAGTACCTGCTTCAGGTGTGTCAGTACCTGCTTCAGGTGTGTGTCAGTATCTGCTTCAGGTGTGTGTCAGTACCTGCTTCAGGTGTGTGTCAGTATCTGCTTCAGGTGTGTGTGTCAGTACCTGCTGCAGGTGTGTGTCAGTATCTGCTTCAGGTGTGTGTCAGTATCTGCTTTAGGTGTGTGTCAGTACCTGCTTCTGGTGTGTGTCAGTATCTGCTTCATGTGTGTGTGTCAGTACCTGCTTCAGGTGTGTGTCAGTATCTGCTTCAGGTGTGTGTCAGTATCTGCTTCAGGTGTGTGTCAGTATCTGCTTCATGTGTGTGTGTCAGTACCTGCTTCAGGTGTGTGTCAGTATCTGCTTCAGGTGTGTGTCAGTATCTGCTTCAGGTGTGTGTCAGTACCTGCTTCTGGTGTGTGTCAGTATCTGCTTCTGGTGTGTGTCAGTATCTGCTTCTGGTGTGTGTCAGTACCTGCTTCTGGTGTGTGTCAGTATCTGCTTCAGGTGTGTGTCAGTACCTGCTTCAGGTGTGTGTCAGTATCTGCTTCAGGTGTGTGTCAGTACCTGCTTCTGGTGTGTGTCAGTACCTGCTTCTGGTGTGTGTGTCAGTACCTGCTTCAGATGTGTGTCAGTATCTGCTTCAGGTGTGTGTGTCAGTACCTGCTTCAGGTGTGTGTCAGTACCTGCTTCAGGTGTGTGTGTCAGTACCTGCTTCTGGTGTGTGTCAGTACCTGCTTCAGGTGTGTGTCAGTACCTGCTTCAGGTGTGTGTCAGTACCTGTTTCTGGTGTGTGTGTCAGTACCTGCTTCAGGTGTGTGTCAGTACCTGCTTCAGGTGTGTGTCAGTACCTGCTTCAGGTGTGTGTCAGTATCTGCTTCAAGTGTGTGTCAGTACCTGCTTCAGGTGTGTGTCAGTACCTGCTTCAGGTGTGTGTCAGTACCTGCTTCTGGTGTGTCAGTACCTGCTTCAGGTGTGTCAGTACCTGCTTCAGGTGTGTGTCAGTACCTGCTTCAGGTGTGTCAGTACCTGCTTCAGGTGTGTCAGTACCTGCTTCAGGTGTGTGTCAGTACCTGCTTCAGGTGTGTGTCAGTACCTGCTTCAGGTGTGTGTCAGTACCTGCTTCAGGTGTGTCAGTACCTGCTTCAGGTGTGTCAGTACCTGCTTCAGGTGTGTGTCAGTACCTGCTTCAGGTGTGTCAGTACCTGCTTCAGGTGTGTGTCAGTATCTGCTTCAGATGTGTGTGTCAGTACCTGCTTCTGGTGTGTGTCAGTACCTGCTTCAGGTGTGTGTCAGTACCTGCTTCAGGTGTGTGTCAGTACCTGCTTCAGGTGTGTGTCAGTACCTGCTTCAGGTGTGTGTCAGTATCTGCTTCAGGTGTGTGTCAGTATCTGCTTCAGGTGTGTGTCAGTACCTGCTTCAGGTGTGTGTCAGTATCTGCTTCAGGTGTGTGTCAGTACCTGCTTCAGGTGTGTGTCAGTACCTGCTTCAGGTGTGTCAGTACCTGCTTCAGGTGTGTGTCAGTATCTGCTTCAGATGTGTGTGTCAGTACCTGCTTCTGGTGTGTGTCAGTACCTGCTTCAGGTGTGTGTCAGTACCTGCTTCAGGTGTGTGTCAGTACCTGCTTCAGGTGTGTGTCAGTACCTGCTTCTGGTGTGTGTCAGTACCTGCTTCACGTGTGTGTCAGTACCTGCTTCAGGTGTGTGTGTCAGTACCTGCTTCAGGTGTGTGTCAGTATCTGCTTCAGGTGTGTGTCAGTACCTGCTTCAGGTGTGTGTCAGTACCTGCTTCAGGTGTGTGTCAGTATCTGCTTCAGGTGTGTGTCAGTACCTGCTTCAGGTGTGTGTCAGTACCTGCTTCAGGTGTGTGTCAGTATCTGCTTCAGGTGTGTGTCAGTACCTGCTTCACGTGTGTGTCAGTACCTGCTTCAGGTGTGTGTGTCAGTACCTGCTTCAGGTGTGTGTCAGTACCAGCTTCAGGTGTGTGTCAGTACCTGCTTCAGGTGTGTGTCAGTACCTGCTTCTGGTGTGTGTCAGTACCTGCTTCAGGTGTGTGTCAGTACCTGCTTCAGGTGTGTGTCAGTATCTGCTTCAGGTGTGTGTGTCAGTACCTGCTTCTGGTGTGTGTCAGTATCTGCTTCAGGTGTGTGTCAGTACCTGCTTCAGGTGTGTGTCAGTACCTGCCTCAGGTGTGTGTCAGTATCTGCTTCAGGTGTGTGTGTCAGTACCTGCTTCTGGTGTGTGTCAGTACCTGCTTCAGGTGTGTGTCAGTACTGTGTCAGTACCTGCTTCAGGTGTGTGTCAGTACCTGCTTCTGGTGTGTGTCAGTACCTGCTTCAGGTGTGTGTCAGTACCTGCTTCAGGTGTGTGTCAGTATCTGCTTCAGGTGTGTGTGTCAGTACCTGCTTCTGGTGTGTGTCAGTATCTGCTTCAGGTGTGTGTCAGTACCTGCTTCAGGTGTGTGTCAGTACCTGCTTCAGGTGTGTGTCAGTATCTGCTTCAGGTGTGTGTCAGTACCTGCTTCAGGTGTGTGTCAGTACCTGCTTCTGGTGTGTGTCAGTATCTGCTTCAGGTGTGTGTGTCAGTACCTGCTTCAGGTGTGTGTCAGTATCTGCTTCAGGTGTGTGTCAGTACCTGCTTCTGGTGTGTGTCAGTACCTGCTTCTGGTGTGTGTCAGTATCTGCTTCAGGTGTGTGTGTCAGTACCTGCTTCAGGTGTGTGTCAGTACCTGCTTCAGGTGTGTGTCAGTACCTGCTTCAGGTGTGTGTCAGTATCTGCTTCAGGTGTGTGTCAGTATCTGCTTCAGGTGTGTGTCAGTACCTGCTTCTGGTGTGTGTCAGTACCTGCTTCAGGTGTGTGTCAGTACCTGCTTCTGGTGTGTGTGTGTAATTCATTCTTCTCCATCAGGATGATCCTGTGCCGAAGCTCCTGGAAGATCTGGATATCGGGATCGTCCTCCTCACTCACATCCAGACTGGAGAAACACAGCTTGTCCACCTCTGATTCTGAACAAACACACACACACACACACACACACACACACACGAGACGAGATTATAATCAAACATGAGCATCGAGGTCACGCTCAGCTTACTTTTAACATGAAAACTTCATTTATTAGTGGTTTTTGTTATGTCACTCATCAGTATTACACTAAAATCTTCTTCTGCCTCAGCGTTTCTGTCTGGTTTTCCAGCACAAATATCAAAACATTCTTAAATCAGATGCAAATATCTATTTACTAGTGCTTTGATCACTAAATGACTTCTCACACTTAAAACTCTTAATATTTTTCAACATTTCAAATGGTTTCAATCCAGTGTTGTTAATGTTAAGTAAAACTGACACTATAATAGTTGTTGTTGTTGTTTTTTTTACAAAATACAAAATTTGTTTTAGATGTTTTAATATTAGTCTCTTAATTATGAGATGAAAAGTCAAAATGATGACATACTAAATGAACATTATGAGATTAAAGTCCATTATGAGATCAATTGAAATTGAGATAAAAATTAAATTATGACATACTAAATTGAAATAATGAGATTTAAAGTCAAAATTATGACAATCAAAATTATGACAAAATGTTGAAATTACAACAGTCAGAATTATGAGATAAAAAGTTGAAATTATGACAAAATGTCGAAATTATGACATACTAAATCAAAATTATGAGATTAGAGTTAAAATTATGACATGCTAAATCAAAATTATGAGATAAAGTCAAAATTGTGACATTATAAATAAAAGTTAAGACTGAACATTTTTTAATTGATATACTAAATTAAAGGTACGAGATTAAAACCGATAAGTAAATTGTTTTAGTAAGTAGAAAATAAAACTGGAATTCGAGAGAGGACCAGAGAGAAAAATCATGTAATAAACTTCGGTTTTTAGGCCAGTGTTCCTGCTGATCGTTTGATTTTCATCTTCAGCCTCATTAAGATCTCAGCATCGTTCCCCATAATAACACATAATCAGATGAGAGCCGAGTTGAACACTCGTTAGTGTAATTAGAGTCAGTCTACACTGCAAAAAGAGCTTTTCTTACTCAGTATTTCTGTCTTGTTTCCAGTCCAAATATCAAAAGATTCTTAAATCAAGAAGCATTTACTAGATGAGTAAAATGACAAGATATTATGTCTTGTCTTCAGGGGAAATAAATAAAAATGAAGTGAGTTTTTGCTTAAAACAATCAAAATGATCTGCCAATAGCGGTAAGAAAAATAATCCTGTTTGTGTTTGGATTAAGATTATTTTTCTGACCCCATTGGAAGATAATTTAGTTTTTTTTAAGCATCAACTCACTTCATTTTGATTAATTCCCCCAGAAAACAAGACATAATGTCTTGTCATTTTACTCATCTAGTAAATGCATCTTGATTTAAGAGTGTTTAGATATTTGGACTGGGAGCAAGACAAAAACACTAAGTAAGAGAGTATTTTTGCAGTGTGTATACAGGGTTATTGATGGTTTTCGCTGGACTGGAAGCGCCAGAATCTCAGCGTCTCCAAGGGAACAGAGACTCACACCCGTCAGGCAGAACCAGGGCAAGGAGCTATTTTTGAGGCAGGCCATGCTTTTTATCCAAAGCCACAGATGGCAAGCACACACACACACACACACACACACACACACACACACACACACACACACACACACACACACACACAGGTGGTTTTCACCTTCACCTAGTTGAGCACATCGCAGGTATTGTAGGATCTTCGGCAGGCCGAGGTCCAGAACGTCTCGAGGAGGGAAAGTGATCGGGCAGTTCCTCAGACTCAAAGCCTTCAGTGAGATCAGATTCCCTGTAGAAGAAGAGAAGAGTCACATCACACACACATCTTCATCTTCATCTTCATCACGCACTGCAAAAAATGCTTTTCTTACTTAGTATTTTTGTCTTGTTTCCAGTCCAAATATCTAAAAATTCTTAAATCAAGATGCATTTACTAGATGAGTAGAATGCCATAAGATATTATGTCTTGTTTTTGGGGGGAATTAATCAAAATTAAGTGAGTTGATGCTTTAAAAAAAAGCAAAATTATCTGCCAATGTGGTCAAAAAAATAATTTTAATTCAAACAGAAACAGGATTATTTTTCTCACCCCATTGGCAGATCATTTTGTTTGGTTTAAGCAATAAATCACTTAATTTTTTATATATTTCCCCAGAAAACAAGACATAATATCTTATGGCATTTTTCTACTTTAGTAAATGCATCTTGATTTAAGAAATGTTTGATATTTGGACTGGAAACAAGACAAAAATATTATATTAGATATTCTTGTGTGATATTAGACGCAGATTCGCGTTTTTAAATCTTACACAGAGATGCTAACATTTTTTTACATTTTTCACCGCTTGCATGCTGGGTTGTTTCAACACAACTTTGGGTCAAATACAAACCCAGCGATTGGGTTAAAATTTTAAATTACATTTTTAACCCAGTGTTTGGGTTTGTCCTGTTTCACAGTTTGTGTTCTCGAACACTGTTGTGTGTGAATGAACGGCCAGAACACAAGTTTCTGTTTCCTGTGAGAGCGGTGTGTGTTAGCGGCCCCTGAGTTAATAACTAATGATCTTTACTAAGGAAGTGAATCAATCAAAACTAACTTTATCTGGACAATAACTTTATTCTAGATCTGCTGTAAAGCCTAAACACTCTCTGTTACTGTAATCTCCTGTTCGCTCTCTGTTACTGTAATCTCCTGTTCTCACTGTAAAGCTGCTGTGAAACATCCATACTGTTAAAGCGCTGTATAAATGAAGGAGACTAGACTTGACTTGACTTGTCTTGACTTGACGTGACTTGACGTGACGTACCCAGCTCCGGGGGAAGCGCTGTGATCGGGTTTCCCTCCAAGAGGAAGGTCTTCAAGCACCTTAAACACAAGAGTTGATAAAACATGCACAAATATCTAATGCCCTAATCTTGATTTAGGAATGTTTAGATATTTGTGCTAGAAAACAAGACAGAAACACTGAGGAGGAAGAGCATTTTAGATTACAAAAATCTAAACATTCTTAAATCAAGATACATTTACTGGAGAAGAAGCAAAATGACTGAAGATATTAAGTGTTGTTTAATGAAAACAAAAGTGCATCAAAATGAAGTGAGTTTAGTCTTAAAACAAGAACAAATATCTGCCAATGGAGTCTATATGGAAACACTTTATTTAAAGCCTTTATGTTTAATGCATACATGTATTCATAATGTACGTTATAATGCAGTATATCTTTTAATAAATAATTGTAACCAAAGTTAAAATGCATTATAATATTTGCAGATTCCTTGTTACCTGACAAGGATAACTTGCTACCTTGTTACATCTGAAATTGGTTGTTTGTCGTGTGTTTCAATGCTTTACTTTCTAAAGACATGACAGAAAATTACAACTAGTAAGTAATTTTCCTTCTCAAATAAATGTATCTTGAAATAAGATTAACTTTATACTGGAAAATGAGACAAAACTACAGAGCATAGTCTTGATTTCCTTCATATCACCCCACTCTCTCTTGTTGCATGATAAAATCATTCACATCATCATCGTTGTATTTTCTGTCTTTTTGTATTTAACCGTTGCGTCTCGCTCGTGACACGGCGTTCTAAAAGTGCAGCGCTCGAGTTAAAAGAAGTTCAACTTTTAAAAAACGCGTCTCTAGACTTTGTGCTTTTGTTCGTTCTACTGACCTGAATGTAGACCTGACCTGAAAACAGTGGAAAGGGTGAAAAATGCAACGTCTCGAGGTGCAAAAGATGAACATCCTTTAAAGCTGCACTGTGTAACTTTTTCAAAGTTAAAGTCCCCCTGTGGTGAAAGACCAGCTTTTAATGTTGTTTATGTGTGTATGTGGTGTTTTTAATCTGCTTTAAGACAAACCATGTGTAAGTTCATAAGTCGACAGCATTGCTGAGTATTTTCTCCTTAAAACTGCAGTGAACCAAAGACAGTCTCAAAAACACGCTTTGAAATCGCTGGTGTTTCTGACGTCACAAACTACCTTGCAACCAATCAGATCAACGTGTGATCGTCAACCAGTGGATCTCTGAGCTGAGTGAGTGAGTGGAGGCGGGGCTCATTTGCATATTCATAGAACCGCGCATACTAAATGAGGCAAGGGTGTCGAGTTACATTCAAGATATTTTAAGGCATGAAAAATGCTTAATTATGTAATTTTGGTGATGAAAGATGAGTTTTAAGGGATATAATTATTGACTACAGTGGGACTTCAACAAAATTGAAATAATGAGTCAATACATCACCAATCCTTCTTCCAAAATTGTTTATTTGTCTTACCCTGATTCACTATGGTAAGCCTGTTATAAGTGTTTATATTGTACAGCTGTCCGGATGGTTTTGGCGGGAAATTGTCTCAGACGTCACTAGTCACATCCGTAAATCGGGAAAAGTTGCTCCGGCTACTTCTAACCTCTAGAGAATCACACGTTTTAAGCAAACGTGGAACAGAGGAGAGTCTTCTGGAGAAAAGAGAACGAGACAGAGCTCGTAATAAAACAAGAACCAACATCAGCTCGGCTTCAGGAGATGGAGAGAACTGAGGGATTTGTAAATGTTGTAAAAGCGTCGCGGAGATGATGGTGTTTTATCACTCAACAGGAGAGAAAGGTGTTTTATTGAACAGATTAACTCATATGTGTCTCTCTAACAGAGTTCACTGTAAAGCATTATTTATTGTGAAGATCATGTCATTATGGTTGTTGTGCTGGAGTTTATTCTCAAGGAAGTATCGTGTTTACTAATGGGCAAAACTACAGTAACGTCTTCTAGTCAGTTTGAGATCTCCATATGTTTTATGAGACATATTCATCCGAAGCACAACCAAAACAATGTTCTTCTGCAAAATGCATGCAGTTTTGTTTTTAACCACTAGAGGGACAGAAAGATACAACCTTTTTAACAAGCGCGTGTTTACATTTGAAAACAGTGGGAAAGTAGCGCAGTGGAACGGAACTATTTACCATGTACTATCCCTTTAAAACGCTAGGCTAGTTGGACTCACATGTGCTGTCCGACAGCGGCTGGAAGAGCTGAGATCTGATTATTCCTCACATCCAACCAGAGCAGAGACGGGAAACTGCTGAAGAAGCGCTCCGGGAGCCTGCAGATCTCATTACCCTCCAGATACAGGCTCTACAACACAGAATATCCAGCACCATCTCATGAAAGTGCGCATCTACAGCACGAATTGTATTTATCGTGCAATTTATACGCAAAAAAGAGTTTTTATGTGCATATGATACGCACTAACCCCTTAGGTACACTGCAAACATGCTTTCTTACTTAGTGTTTTTGTCTTGTTTCCAGTCCAAATATCTAAAAATTCTTAAATCAAAATGCATTTACTAGATGAGTAAAATGTCGTAAGATTGTAGGCTAAGTTTTGTTTTCCAGGGGACTTAATCAAAAGTAAGTGAGTTTTTGCTTAAAACAAGCAAAATTATCTGCCAATGGGGTCAGAAAAATAATCTTAATTCAAACAGAAACAGGATTATTTTTCTCACCCCATTGGCAGATCATTTTGCTTTTTTTTAAGCAACAACTCACTTTATTTGTATTTATTTCCCCAGAAAACAAGACATAATATCTATGTATAAATGCATCTTGATTTAAAGCGGTGGTATAATGCCCTTTTCACAAGATGTTGAATAAGTCTCTGATGTCCCGTGAGTGTGTGTGTGAAGTTTCAGCTCTAAATTCCCCACAGATATTTTTATACAAAATGATAAAATTGTCACTTTTTGAGGGTGAGCAAAGACACACTGTTTTTTGTGTGTCCCTTTAAATGCAAATGAGCTGCTGCTCCCGGCACAGGGGGCGGAGCTACAACAGCATGTATCCAGAAAATGTCAAAAACTTTTAGCCTTTTATGTTCAAACCGGAGTCAATGATGGAGAGACTCGAGAAGAAGAGACAACATGTAGAAGCAACAGGACATTTCTGAACGGTTAGTTGATGAGTTTATGAAGCTGATGTGTAGTTATCTTCTAGTCATTGATTAGCATATTCTGTCTTGATAATCTATAAATCGTGTTCAGGGGGCGGGGTTTATGTAAATTTTAGGGTTGGTGATATCACTAAAAAAGCAAATATCTCCACTTTGAGCTTCGTAACTTTGCAGATGTTGTTTACACTCAAACAGCAACATTACACACTAACTAAAGTTAGAGAAGTCAAATCATAATCAACCACCCCTTTAAGAATTTTTTGATATTTGGACTGGAAACAAGACAAAAATACTAAGTAAGAAAAGCATTTTTTGCAGTGTAGGATTAGTGGTGTGGATACGCCATAAATAACGTATAAATTGCACGTTAAATACAATTCGTGCTTTAGAAAACGCACTTTCATGAGATAGAACTGTGCCGGAAATGACGTCACAATGCGATCAGACTGAAGGAGTGCATCGATCCCCTGTGGGAATATTATTTTCCAAGAGATCATTTGGAAAAAAGCTTGGCTGCTTCCTTTCCGGTTTTGTAAATAGCTAACACAATTCGGGAATTACATTTGAAAAATCTTCATAATATTTATGTTAGTTATTATACTTTATCAAAAAATGTATGGAGCCAGAAAAAATTCTACATCTCTTTTTTGAGTGTTACCATTCTAAAAACTTCTGGGAAGACTGTACAAGCTCAACAGAATTCTGGTTATAATTGTGAAAACATCCAAAGATGTTATTACATATTTTGAATCAAAAGATGCTTCTGTTAATTTTATGATGAACCATATGATATTACTTGGTATTCATAAAAGTAAAATAATTCATTCTAAACCTTGTCTTTATGGCTGATTTTCATTTATATAGGCTATTGAGTCTCTCCAATGTACTAATAACACAAAATGTAGAGATACAATCTTATACGCTAAAGAGTTTAAGCTTATTGACATTTGAAATTATATACTGTCTTTATTTAAATACTAATTAATGATTTATTTGTTTATTTTCTTCATTTCTATTTAAATCAATAGTATTATATATATTGCCTGTTGTTTTCCTTTTTCTTTTCTTTCCTTATGTATTGTAAAGCTGATTTCCTTTAAGTTACTATCTTTTTGGATGTCTTGTTATAGTTGTTAATGTTTTATGTGAGTGTATTAATGTTTAAGCATCACCTGTAGATGCGTCATCTGTAGCACAGCATCTGGGATGTTCTTCAGTCCTCTTCTGCGCATGTGCAGCATCACTGCTCTTTCTGCACAGTCCAGGCTCTCGTCATCATAATCGATCATATTCCTGTGGAAAGGTTATGGTGTAGGCTAATATTTACATCTGACTGTCGGATGGGATGTTGTGAGTCGTTGCTATGGTGACGGCACATGAAAGCGAAACCACTACGGTGAGCGTCGAAGGACAAACATCCAAACGCGTTTGAAATAAACGGAGAAGGAATCTTAGATCATTTATCTGTGAAACAGCAAAGTACAGTTATTTAAACCAAAACATTAAATTAAAAATTAAAGAAAATACCCCATAATGAAGTAATTGTCAATAGATTAGGTCTATATGAAGTATTTATTCTGACTAAATGTTTGGCCATGTAACAAAATACATAAATGTGGTAAAGCATAATTATTAAAGTCAAAAATATTAGGCTGTATTATAAAGAACGAAAACAATCTCATCTTTGTGAAGTATATTTCTTTAACGATCAGCAGGGTTATTAAACTAGTTAACCAAAACTATAAAAACATTTTATATCTGAAATAAAATATATATATTTTTTTAAACAGCTAGTTGCCAAGGCAACCTTTCTACCAAGTAAAAAAAACCTACTTTTTAACATTTTAAACAACTATAAAATTACTAAAATAACAAAATGACTAACTTTAATTAAAAATGAAATAGAAAATATCAAAATACAAACTATAATGTGGAAATATTAACAAAAACTGTAATCTCAATGATAAGAAAAAAATGTATGTCATTACGTTCATATGTCATTACGTTGTATGACTCTGTATTCCCCTATTGTTATTGTTATTGCAATAATAATAAAAAAAAATAATAAAAATCACCAGAAAAAAATAAGACAAAAAACATTAGTACAGTTCAGTGTCGCGAGCGCGCGCGCGTGCCCGAGTCTCGCGCAGGGGAGGTTCATATAAACGCGCCGGCGCTGAAGCTCGTATTCAGTTCGAGTCAGTGTGTGTGTATGTGTGTGTGTGTGTGATCTCTGGAGCAGATCCTCGGTGTTCCTCACTCACAGATGCTCGTGTTTTAGAGCATCAGCAGCATCAGGTTCAGTCGCGCTGAAAGGAATGAGATCAGAGCATCAATGTTTCACTGGGGAAAGTGGAAGAAGAGGATGGGAGCGAACAGTTCATCCAAGAGACCCGTGTTCGACGACAAAGAGGATGGTGAGAGCTCAAACTGCACATTATAACACTCACAACACCACCAAACCTCACGTGCACTCGCATCATGGCGTTATTAAACACTGATTATGACTTTTAAACAGTTCATTAGATGCAGTGTTTCTGATGTAACAGCAGTGACTGACATCTGACTGACAGATGAGCTTTAGGTGTTTGGTGAATGCTTGCTTACACCTAAATGTGTGTGTCATCTGTACACTGCAGAAAATGCTTTTCTTACATAGTATTTTTGTCTTGTTTCCAGCCCAAATATAAAAAAAAAATTGCATTAAATCAAAATGCATTTACAATAGTAAAATGTCATAAGATATTATGTCTTGTTTTCTGGGGAAATAAGTAAAAATGAAGTGAGTTGTTGCTTAAAACAAGCAAAATGATCTGCCAATGGGGTGAGAAAGATAATCTTGTTTCTGTTTGAATTTAGATTATTTTTCTGACCCCATTGGCAGATCATGTTGCTTGTTTTAAGCAACAACTCACTTACTTTGGATTAATTCCCTCGGAAAACAAGACATAAAATCTTATGGCATTTTACTCATCTAGTAAATGCTGCTTGATTTAAGAATTTTTAGATATTTGGACTGGAAACAAGTCAAAAATACTAAGTAAGAAAAGCATTTTTGCAGTGTATTATATGCAGATTATGAGTTTCAGAAAGAATGCAGCCACAATCTATATGTATTTATTTCTCATATTTCTTGGTGCATTTATTAATGGTTATTGAGAGTAAAACATGCATTATTCTTCATCTAAGTTCACTTTTACTGGGTATTGTATGTTTAAAAGTGTAGTATGCCATACTTATAAATACAGAAGACAGACCATACTGATTGTTCTGAAGTTACGCAACGCAAATGCAAATTGTGTGTTATATTTCAAATGCAATTCATGCAACAATGTGACTGTAGAGATCCGCTATGGTCTCTTTGAACAAAACCTGCCAATTACATCATTTGCTGTTTAATTGGTTCATTAGCGAGGATTATGGAAATCCAGGGGAATTATGGTTCTTTATCAGTTGGATTGTGCTGGAACTGAATGTGTCACATTGAAAGACGAGACCTGAAGTCTGCTGTAGGGCAGAACGTGTCACGAACGCCAGAAACGAGGTCAGTTCACTGTGGGTTTATGATCATATGGAGCGAGTGTGGAATGACCCATTTAGTTACAGTACTGACTCACACTTACCTCTGTTACGCATAATCACTGCGCTAATCAATGTGGACGTGTTCAGTCGTGTCGAGCCGTGTCGTGTTGAGTTGAGTCGTGTCGAGTCGTGTCGTGTTGAGTTGTGTCGTTTCGTGTCGAGTCGTAAGTCGTGTCAAGTCGTGTTGAGTTCAATTGTGTTGTGTTGTGATGTGATGTTGTGTTGTGTTGTGTTGTGTTGTGTTGTGATGTTGTCTTGTGTTGTGTCGTGTTGAGTCGTGTTGAGTCTTCAGTCGTGTCGAGTTGTGTCGAGTTCAATTGTGCTGTGTTGTGATGAGTTGTTGAGTAGTGTCGTGTTGAGTAGTGTCGTGTTGAGTAGTGTCGTGTTGAGTAGTGTCGTGTTGAGTAGTGTCGTGTTGAGTAGTGTCGTGTTGAGTTCAGTTGTGTTGTGTTGTGATGAGTTGTTGAGTTGTGTTGTTGAGTCCAATTGTGTCGAGTTCAATTGTGTTGTGTTGTGATGAGTTGTTGAGTCGTGTTGAGTCGTGTTGAGTCGTGTTGAGTTGTGTTGTGTTGAGTTGTGTTGAGTTGTGTTGAGTTGTGTTGAGTTGTGTTGAGTTGTGTTGAGTTCAATTGAGTTGTGTTGTGTTGAGAAGTGTTGAGTTGTGTTGAGTCCAATTGTGTTGCGTTGTGTTGAGTCGTGTTGAGTCGTGTTGAGTCGTGTTGAGTCGTGTTGAGTCGTGTTGAGTCGTGTTGAGTCGTGTTGAGTTGTGTTGAGTTCAATTGAGTTGTGTTGTGTTGAGAAGTGTTGAGTTGTGTTGAGTCCAATTGTGTTGCGTTGTGTTGTTGTGTTGAGTTGTGTTGAGTTGTGTTGTGCTGAGTTGTGCTGAGTCGTGTTGAGTAGTTGAGTTGTTGCGTGTTGAGTCGTGTTGAGTCGTGTTGAGTCGTGTTGAGTCGTGTTGAGTCGTGTTGAGTCGTGTTGAGTCGTGTTGAGTCGTGTTGAGTCGTGTTGAGTCGTGTTGAGTCGTGTTGAGTCGAGTCGGGTTGAATCGAGTCGTGTTGAGTCGAGTCGTGTTGAGTTGAGTTGTGTTGAGTTCAATTGAGTTGTGTTGTGTTGAGAAGTGTCAAGTTGTGTTGAGTCCAATTGTGTTGCGTTGTGTTGTTGTGTTGAGTTGTTGAGTTGTGTTGTGCTGAGTTGTGCTGAGTCGTGTTGAGTAGTTGAGTTGTTGCGTGTTGAGTCGTGTTGAGTCGAATTGTGTTGTGTTGTGTTGAGTCGGGTTGAATCGAGTCGTGTCGAGTTGAGTTGAATTGTGTCGAGTCGTGTTGAATTGTGTTGAGTTGTGTGTTGAGTCATGTTGGGTTCAGTTGTGTTGTGTTGTTGAGTTGTTGAGTTCAGGTGTGTTGAGTCGTGTTGAGTTCAGTTGTGTTGAGTTGTGTTGAGTTGTGTTGAGTTGTGTTGAGTTGTGTTGAGTTGTGTTGAGTTGTGTTGAGTTGTGTTGTGTTGAGTTGTATTGTGTTGAGTTCAATTGTGTTGTGTTGTGTTGTGTTGAGTTGTGTTGAGTTGTGTTGAGTTCAATTGTGTTGTGTTGTGTTGTGTTGTGTTGTGTTGAGTTGTTGAGTTCAGGTGTGTTAACTTGAGTCGTGTTGAGTTCAGGTGTGTTGTGTTGAGTTGTGTTGAGTTGTGTTGAGTTGTGTTGAGTTGTGTTGAGTTGTGTTGAGTTGTGTTGAGTTGTGTTGAGGTGTGTTGAGTTCAGTTGTGTTGAGGTGTGTTGAGGTGTGTTGAGGTGTGTTGTGTTGTGTTGTGTTGTGTTGAGTTGTGTTGAGTTGTGTGTTGAGTCGTGTTGGGTTCAGTTGTGTTGTGTTGTTGAGTTGTTGAGTTCAGGTGTGTTGAGTCGTGTTGAGTTCAGGTGTGTTGAGGTGTGTTGTGTTGAGTTCCGTTGTGTTGAGTTGTGTTGAGGTGTGTTGTGTTGTGTTGAATTGTGTTGAGGCGTGTTGAGTTCAGTTGTGTTGAGGTGTGTTGAATTGTGTTGAGTCGTGTTGAGTTCAGTTGTATTGTTGTTCAGTTGTCTTGTGTTGTTGAGTTTAGGTGTGTTGAGTCGTGTTGAGTTCAGTTGTGTTGTTGAGTTGTTGAGTTCAGGTGTGTTGAGGTGTGTTGTGTTGAGTTCCATTGTGTTGAGGTGTGTTGAATTGTGTTGAGTCGTGTTGAGTTCAGTTGTATTGTTGTTCAGTTGTCTTGTGTTGTTGAGTTTAGGTGTGTTGAGTCGTGTTGAGTTCAGTTGTGTTGTTGAGTTGTTGAGTTCAGGTGTGTTGAGGTGTGTTGTGTTGAGTTCCATTGTGTTGAGGTGTGTTGTGTTGTGTTGTTTTGAGTTGAGTTGTTTTGAGGTGTGTTGAATTGTGTTGAGTCGTGTTGAGTCGTGTTGAGTCGTGTTGAGTCGTGTTGAGTCGTGTGTTGAGTCGTGTTGAGTCGTGTTGAGTTGTGTTGAGTTGTGTTGTGCTGAGTCGAGTCGAGTCGTTATGAACAAAGGTTCTCCCAGTGACGTTAATAGAATGTTCGGAGTTCTCTGGTCTTTAATCATGTTCTCAAACGTTCGCACACAAACATTATTCATACATCGTTCATGGAGCGTTATTTCTGAAACATTGTAGTTGGACTTTCATCATCTAACATTTTTTAAATATTGTTTGTTTCAGAACGTTCAGAGAACATTCAAAAGTAACGTTCCCATAATGTTTGCAAAATGGAATGTTTCCTTAACATTCGCTTTACGTTAATAACATTTTCATAAATTAATGGGAATGTTAGCAAAACTTTCTCAGAACATGTTTTTGTTCTCTGAGAAACATATCAAACAAAAGAATGAATGTGTGTTCTTTGTACAGTCCAGTATATGGAAGTGTATTGCTTGGTTATTTTGATGTACATTACTCCAGCTGGAAGAACAAAGGAAAGAAGGATGGCTAGAAAACTAGAAAAGCTCAGTTTGTCAAGGCAACCTCTGAATGTTGGATTGAATCATAAAGCCTTTTCTGACATCCTTGGCATTTTGAGGTTATTGTGTTGCTGGACATTCAGACAAAACAACGAACATTCTGCTCTGAAATAAACTGAGACTGCTGTCATTCAGAAGTTACTTGTAAAGGAATTACAAAGAAACAGCAACACATTGAATTAAACGTGTAAAGACTGAACGTTCTCCAATAATCCTGTATTACAGTGTTGATGCACATCTGTGGAGTTTCGATCATCTATGACAATCCAATAGATGATAAACGGTGTGTTTGATGAATGTTTCTTAATCTCCAGGAGGAATTACTGTCAGAGTTGTGTTGAGTTGTCGAGTCGTGTTGAGTTGTCGAGTCGTGTCGTGTTGTGTGGTGTCGAGTCGTGTCGTGTCGAGTCGTGTCGTGTCGAGTCGTGTCGAGTCGTGTCGTGTTGTGTCGTGTCGAGTCGTGTCGAGTCGTGTCGAGTCGAGTCGTGTCGTGTTGTGTCGTGTCGAGTCGTGTCGAGTCGTGTCGAGTCGTGTCGTGTCGAGTCGTGTCGAGTCGTGTTGAGTTGTCGAGTCGTGTCGTGTCGTGTCGTGTCGTGTCGTGTCGAGTCGTGTCGAGTCGTGTCGAGTCGTGTTGAGTTGTCGAGTCGTGTCGTGTTGTGTCGTGTCGAGTCGTGTCGAGTCGTGTCGAGTCGTGTCGTGTCGAGTCGTGTCGAGTCGTGTTGAGTTGTCGAGTCGTGTCGTGTCGTGTCGTGTCGTGTCGAGTCGTGTCGAGTCGTGTCGAGTCGTGTTGAGTTGTCGTGTCGTGTCGTGTCGTGTCGTGTCGTGTCGTGTCGAGTCGTGTCGAGTCGTGTCGAGTCGAGTCGTGTCGAGTCATGTCGAGTTGTCGAGTCGTGTCGAGTCGGGTTTAGTTCAGTTGTGTTGAGTCGTTCAGGATAAGATCGTACACTGTAAACAATGGTCGTGATTTTAACGGTAAAAGACAGTTTCCGTACTTCCGTATACGGTCAATAACTGTGATAGATCTAAGCGTACATTTTAAGGGGTGGTTGATTATGATTTGACTTTTCTAACTTTAGTTAGTGTGTAATGTTGCTGTTTGAGCATAAACAACATCTGCAAAGTTACAACGCTCAAAGTTCAGAGCAAAGGGAGATATTTGCTTTTACAGAAATCGCTTTTTAAGGACTACAACAAACGGCTGGTAGAGACTACACCACATTCCTCCCGGGTTAGTGACATCACCAACCCTAGAATTTACATAAACCCCGCCCCCTGAACACGATTTATAGATTAGCAAGACAGAATATGCTAATCAATGACTAGAAGATAACTACACATCAGCTTCATAAACTCATCAACTAACCGTTCAGAAATGTCCTGTTGCTTCTACATGTTGTCTCTTCTTCTCGAGTCTCTCCATCATTGTCTACTCCGGTTTGAACATAAAAGGCTAAAAGTTTTTAAAATTTTCAGTGCGTTTGTGTGTGTGTGTGTGAGGTAAAAGAACACGAGCTGTTGTAGCTCCGCCCCCTGTGCCAGGAGCAGCAGCTCATTTGCATTTAAAGGAACAGACACAAAAACGTGCGTTTTTGCTCACCCTCAAAAAGTGACAACTTTAACATGCGATATAAAATATCTGTGGGGTACTTAGAGATAAAGTAAAGATGAAAAACCGCACTCTCAGGTTCTATTTTCATACATTTATTATTACCATTACCACTTAGAGATAAAACTTCACACACACACTCTGGGGACATCAGAGACTTACTTTACATCTTGTGAAAAGGGCATTATACCACCACTTTAATGTAATTTTACATGCAGTTTTTGGAAGTGAAAAAGAACAGTGAAATAACATTCCCACAATTCCCTGCGTGACACTTCACATTTAATATATTTTTGTTGAAATAACTGTTTCTTCATAGTTTTTCTTAGTTTTTTTCTAATCAGTTATGTACATTAGGTTTTTATGCTACATTTAATGTTGTTAAATTAATGTTTATTGCATTTTTTTAAATTTCATGTGCGTTAACATTAGTGTGTGTGATGAGCTTTGATTGATCATGTGACTCTCGTCACTGCTGTGATTGGTGGTTGTCAGTGTATTACAATGATACAAAACAGAAATTAGTACTTCAATAAGTCGGTAAATTAACATTTCATACGTAACATATCAGATATTGAAATACGTTTTTTTACTGTAAATTTAAGTTAAGTCTGTAAAACCTAAAATGTTGCTACCGTATTTTTTACGGTAAATTTCTGGCAGCAGAAGCTGCCGTTTTTACCGTAAATTTAACAGTGTACATTACAGAAAACAAGTCCGAACAGACTGAAGGACGAGTTGTACTTTGGGGGATTTTTAAAAAGAACAACAGTACGTTAGTCTGCTTTCCTCAGATATCAGCCAGTGTTATCAGGATATGATGATCATACGCACTTCATTATCAGGATCCTCCCGCAGGAGATCTGAGCGTTTGATGTTCTCATCCTTCAGCAGATTCTCTCACTCGTATGAGTTATTCCTCATGATGATCCTCACATGAAGCGTCCCGACTCCCAAGGGATTCTGGGACACACATTGGCCCTGCTTTTAAACATAGAGTCCAAAAAGAAGATCATTGTGATTTCAAAAAACTAAAATGACGTCATTTACTCCCTTATGTTCTGTTGTAGGCTGATCTTTTTATATTTTTCATATGTTTCATATGTTCATTTGTTAAAATCCTCATGCAACTCTTTTACATACAAGGATTATCAATTAAATGATCAAATAAGTTAAATTATTAAGCACTGCAAATGAATAAAACACCATAAAAGACAACATAGTAGCGCTGTTAAAAATCAATTAATCGCATCTAACATAAAGGTTTGTGTTTATATAATATATGTGTGTGTGTATATGTGCATGCACACGCGCACACACACACACACACACACACACACACACACACACACACACACACACACAAAAAAAGAGCCACATTACAGAAACTTACACTTTTATCACTCATATTTTGCAAACACATTTCATTGTACAAACAAGAGCTGTGTGAAGTTTCTTTAAAATCTTTTGTGTTGCACAGAAGAAAGAAACCGAGTGTGACGACAGCCTTTACATTTTAGGGTGAATATTTCCTTTAATTTTTAATAAAGAAACGCTGTATCAGTAGAGATGAGCACTTGTACATGCATTTACAATAATCGTGTAGAGAAAACATGAGAAGAGCAGATCCTCACGCTGACCTCGATAACGTGTCGACTGAAGCCGCAGGGTGAAGCGCATCACACACACACACACACACACACACACACACACACACACACACACACACACACACACACACACACACACGCTCAGATATGTTATTGAAATCAAATATGCATGAGCTGAGAATAAACATTTCACATTTGCTTAGTGAGACCGTCATTTGTATTTGATAACACTGTGGTGTGTGTGTGTGCATGAATTTGCATGTCCGCTCCTTTAATGAAGGAGGTAAAGACTCAGCTGTGAAACACTTATCAAGCTCACAGTCTCTCTCTCTCTCTCTCTCTCTCTCTCTCTCTCTCTCTCTCTCTCTCTCTCTCTCTCTCTCTCTCTCTCTCTCTGCCGGTATCAATAATTCAGCAGTGCGATTCATAATGTGTCCTTCACTGAAGATGCAGTCTGTAGTAATGTTGCAAAACTGGAATAGTGCATAAAACATAAATAAAGCAGTGTTTCCATCTCACGTGTTCAAGAGAACAGCATCATCACTAATACAGAAACTGCTGCAGAATATCAGTAATAAACTGTAGTTTCTGCGATCGGGCTCTTGTTCCCTCCATCATGAACGAGTGTGTCTCGAGCGTCAGACGAAACACAGTAAACGCTGTCGTGTTCTCTGGCGTTCGGATGCTGGTGTTCGGGAACACACTCGTGTGTGTGAGACGCTTCCGGAGGGAATTACACCAAATCATCCTGATCACACACTTCCAGAAACACCAAACCAACATTAGAGACGCTGCGACGCCATTGGTCCGCTGGTTACTCCAGTTATCCAATCACAGCCTCCGCTGAGTCACATGAGGATTGAGGGATTTATTCAGTAAATGTGTTTCTGTCGGAGTTTATGCGCATTTCTTCTTATCGGATAAAACGATTATCCACCTCAGTATTAATAAAAAAAAACAGAATGATACTAAAGTAATACTGGTCATCAGATACGGCACCTCTCCTTCATTAATTCTCATCAGTTTTTCTTTTTTGTCTTGTGCTTCCCTCGTCATCCAAACACACACACACACACACACACACACACACACACACACACACACACTCACACACACACACATACACATACACATATACACACACACACACACACACACACACACACACACACATACACTCTCAAAAACTCACTCTATCTCTCTCAATCACTCACACACACACACACACGCACACACACACGCACACACACACACACACACACACGCGCATGCACACACACAGCTTGTTTTTCTCCTCTATCTCTGATGACCTTTGACAGTCTTCCGCCTCCAGCACAAACACAGACACGAGACTCAATATTAGATTCTTCGTGAGGCTCTTTTCCACACAGTGACAGTGATGGTGTGTGTCAAGCCTCAGACACACCAGAAATACCGTCAACACAACATGTAATCGTCGTTTGAGGAACAGACTCTGCCAAAACTCTCAAATCTCATGTTGTTATTATGACAAACACAAAAGCCAATCTGTATGATCACATCAATCTGTCACATGATTCAGGACACTAAAATATGGACTACTGTTATGATTCTTTATAGTGCTTTTGTTGGCTTTAAGAAACATTTCAGGTGAACTCATTATGAGACGTGTCCAGATGTTGTTAAATATCTGCTGTTTAAAGTCATGCAGGTTTGGATCAACATAATGATGACAGAACATTTTTAGCAGAACTGTCCCTTTAAGACTGGGATGAGTCTGTGTGTGTGTGTGTGTGTGTGTGTGTGTGGGCTGAACGTGAAGGATGTTTTCTGTCTGGCGATATCAGATTAAGTTGAAACACACACGCACAGATCCAGTTAAAGCTGCTCGTTCACAGCCGAACTTCACGTCAGAGTCTGGAGAGGAAAGAGCTCTTCTGTTCTGGTTTCATTCGATGTGTGTGTGATTCTTTCGTTAGGCCGTTAGTAAATATGATAGAGAGAAAAGATTGGGATTACTAGGCACTTTTCTCTATTCTGTTGGACTGTTGTCATGATTGTAAAGTCAGTCATTCATCAAATTACACCCCGTTTCACTCCATAATGTGAATGTAAGCGATCAAACGAAACTGTAACAAAGTTCAGGGAAGGAGGCGGATGTTAAACGTAACTTTAATCGGAAAATAAATTCAATTCAATTAATGTACCATATTTTAGTATGATAGTGTTTTTTATTTATTATTTATTTTATTTATGGTACTGAATTATATTTATGCTTTATGATCCATTTATTCACTTTTTGAGCATAAATTAAAAACAATTTCCAACTCAAACTGTCGTAAATCTTGAATGCTTTGGATTGCAGACTGAAGTTTGGTCTCTTTTTAAAGATGACACTTGGCAGATTATTGCTGAAGTGAAAAAAAAAAAAAAGTTTAAAAAAGGGAACTTAACTTAACTAGAATTTTATGTTTATTGTTATGAAAATAACCACAAAATTACTATTTTCAATTTTTATATGAAATGTATTTTTTCAAAAACACGTTTTACTCAAAATCAAAGCCATAAATCTGAACAAGTTGTGTTCCAAATCTGAGTTTGATATCTCAATAAATGATCTTTCAGTGAGATGTTGTTCGGCTGCAGTACCAAACGCTTCCACTAGAGGAAACTCGTCTCCATTCATTTACAGTGCGTCATTTCTGACCGCGAGGAGCACAAGTGTGAACACAAGTTTTTATCAGGACCATTTAACCTTTTCAAATCATGTCCATGATTTTGTGTTGCAAGTGCCAAAACCTTTACTAAGTTTCATACCATTCCGATGAAGTAAAAAATCTAAAAAAAAAAACAAACGTACCTTTTTTCCTACCGATGAGCACCAGAGGCTTAAAAAGAGACCAACCTCAGGTAAGTTTCCAAAACATTCAGATCTGTGCTCAAAAAGGGCAGTTAACAGGCATGTGTGATTGTCAAATACATGGAAAACCAAGATCTGGATCTAATCGCTGGATATTGTAGATTTGCGCTCAGAAAACTATGACTCAGGAACAGAACAACTGTATAATGAGACGAGAATAGACAAATGAACTGAACAAACACAGGGCTTTAAAACACAAGCGGACTCATTAACGAAAGGAACATTGGATGCAACAACTCAATCAATGAAACTCCTGGTTACAAACTCAAAGACAAGCAGAACTAAAATGCTTGCAAACACACTGACACACACAGATACAAATGATAAGTCCTCATTAAGAAGCCGATGGAAGTGTTTTCCTGTGTCTGCAGGCGGTATGACTTTATTATATATATATATGTATGTGTGTGTGTGTGTGTGTGTGTGTGTGTGTGTGTGTGTGTGTGTGTGTGTGTGTAGGCTATATATATATAAGCTGTGATGCAGTTAATCTTGTTCATTTCTTTTTCTTCTTTTTTTTAGCTAGTAGAAGTTCTGAATGGCCGGCAACTTAAAAATTTAGTAGCCAAATCGTTCAAATCAAAAAGTTCATTTCAAACCCTGGTTACAATGATAAGTTCTCATTTAGAGGCTGGTGAATCGAGGCCGATGGAAGTGTGTGTTTTCCTCGTGTCTGGTATGTGGGCCATATTCCCACACGTGTTCCTGCTCTCCGGGATCTTCTCCTCCTCGTTAATGCTTCATCTCTCGCTCTCGTTAGGCATCTCCAGCTGATTGAGCATGGGCTGAATACGTGTAATTACTGTTTTAATGGTGTGCTCTTCAGAGAATCTCATCATTCACCGCGGCTGAGAGACGCTTGTGCTCGTTTGTCGTCTTTCTTGCTTTTCAGATGCTTGTTAATAATAATAATTTAACAAATAAATAGTAAAAAAAAAACACATATATATAGAGAGAGAGTGAGAGTGAGTGTGTGAGAGTGAGTGTGTGAGTGAGTGTGTGAGAGTGAGTGTGTGAGAGTGAGTGTGTGAGAGTGAGTGTGTGAGAGTGAGTGAGTGTGTGAGAGTGAGTGAGTGTGTGAGAGTGAGTGTGTGAGAGTGAGTGAGTGTGTGAGAGTGAGTGAGTGTGTGAGAGTGAGTGAGTGAGTGTGTGAGAGTGAGTGAGTGTGTGAGAGTGAGTGAGTGTGTGAGAGAGAGTGAGTGTGTGAGAGAGAGTGAGTGTGTGTGTGAGTGTGAGTGTGTGTGTGAGTGTGAGTGTGTGAGAGTGAGTGTGAGTGTGTGAGAGTGAATGTGTGAGTGTGAGAGAGAGTGAGTGTGTGAGAGAGAGTGAGTGTGTGAGAGAGAGTGAGTGTGTGAGAGAGAGTGAGTGTGTGAGAGAGAGTGAGTGTGTGAGAGAGAGTGAGTGTGTGAGAGAGAGTGAGTGTGTGTGTGAGAGTGAGTGTGTGAGAGAGAGTGAGAGTGAGTGTGTGTGAGAGTGAGTGAATGTGTGAGAGTGAGTGAGTGTGTGAGAGTGAGTGAGTGTGTGAGAGTGAGTGAGTGTGTGAGAGAGAGTGAGTGTGTGAGAGAGAGTGAGTGTGTGTGTGAGTGTGAGTGTGTGTGTGAGTGTGAGTGTGTGAGAGTGAGTGTGAGTGTGTGAGAGTGAATGTGTGAGAGTGAATGTGTGAGAGTGAGTGTGAGAGTGAGTGTGAGAGAGAGTGAGTGTGTGAGAGAGTGAGTGTGTGAGAGAGAGTGAGTGTGTGAGAGAGAGTGAGTGTGTGAGAGAGAGTGAGTGTGTGAGAGAGAGTGAGTGTGTGTGTGAGAGTGAGTGTGTGAGAGAGAGTGAGTGTGTGAGAGAGAGTGAGTGAGTGTGTGAGAGTGAGTGAGTGAGTGTGTGAGAGAGAGTGAGTGTGTGAGAGAGAGTGAGTGTGTGTGTGAGTGTGAGTGTGTGTGTGAGTGTGAGTGTGTGAGAGTGAGTGTGAGAGTGAGTGTGAGAGAGAGTGAGTGTGTGAGAGAGAGTGAGTGTGTGAGAGAGAGTGAGTGTGTGAGAGAGAGTGAGTGTGTGAGAGAGAGTGAGTGTGTGTGTGAGAGTGAGAGTGAGTGTGTGTGAGAGTGAGTGAGTGTGAGAGTGAGTGAGTGTGAGAGTGAGTGAGTGTGAGAGTGAGTGAGTGTGAGAGAGAGTGAGTGTGTGTGTGTGTGCGTGTGTGTGTGTGTGTGTGAGAGAGAGAGAGAAGTAGCCAAAAGTGACATCTTATTCTTAACCCTTTATTTTAAAAATTATTAAAAGTGGTAAAAAGTTTTGTTAGCATATTATGTAGTTATGCTTGGAGTCAATTGGTTTGTTTGCGTTTAATAACGTAATAAAACATGCAAATTGTCCGACAATTTTTGTCATACAAAGAAATTATGAACGCTTACAAAAATGAGAAACAACTAAATAATAGTCTCATTGACGCTGAGTGTGATTTCTGGAAATCAGTCATTTTCAATGAAAGTTTGTGATTTGAGGAGATCATGAGCAGGAGAGTGAATATGAGCAGGACTTTATGCAAATGAGAAACCAACAGTACAGAGACTTGGCAAGGAAAAACAGCAGTAGTGTTTTTTTCCATAATATTTCCCTTTAAAGCTTTTCAGTGAGGTTATGAGTCTCAGACAAATCGCCCACACAGTCTGATTCAGATCTTATAGAATGGAAAATAGAGAGAATAGAGTGATGTCAAGTATCAATTATTATTATTTTGGGTGGACAGAAATGTAAAAAAAAAAAAGATCTTAGTATTTTTGTGTTTTAATAAATATCTAAAAATTCTTAAATCAAGATACATTTTCTTGAGAAAAAATTATTAAATTAATTGACTTTGTTCTTAAAACAAGAACAAATATCTGCCAATGGGGTCCGAAAAATCTTGTTTCTCCCTTTGAATTAAGTTTATTTTTCTGACTCCATTGGCAGATATTTGTTTTTGTTTTAAGCACTTGGTCGCGCAGTGTCTTCTCTGGGTCTCAACACACTATGGTCTTGGTCTTCTCTGGGTCTCAACACACTCTGGTCTTGGTCTTCTCTGGGTCTCAACACACTCTGGTCTTGGTCTTCTCTGGGTCTCAACACACTCTGGTCTTGGTCTTCTCTGGGTCTCAACACACTCTGATCTTGGTCTTCTCTGGGTCTCAACACACTCTGGTCTTGGTCTCGTCTGGGTCTCAACACACTCTGGTTTTGGTCTTCTCTGGGTCTCAACACACTCTGGTCTTGGTCTTCTCTGGGTCTCAACACACTCTGGTCTTGGTCTTCTCTGGGTCTCAACACACTCTTGTCTTGGTCTTCTCTGGGTCTCAACACACTCTGATCTTGGTCTTCTCTGGGTCTCAACACACTCTGATCTTGGTCTTCTCTGGGTCTCAACACACTCTGATCTTGGTCTTCTCTGGGTCTCAACACACTCTGGTCTTGGTCTTCTCTGGGTCTCAACACACTCTGGTCTTGGTCTTCTCTGGGTCTCAACACACTCTGGTCTTGGTCTTCTCTGGGTCTCAACACACTCTGGTCTTGGTCTTCTCTGGGTCTCAACACACTCTTGTCTTGGTCTTCTCTGGGTCTCAACACACTCTGATCTTGGTCTTCTCTGGGTCTCAACACACTCTGATCTTGGTCTTCTCTGGCTCTCAACACACTCTGATCTTGGTCTTCTCTGGGTCTCAACACACTCTGGTCTTGGTCTCGTCTGGGTCTCAACACACTCTGATCTTGGTCTTCTCTGGGTCTCAACACGCTCTGGTCTTGGTCTCATCTTGGTCTCAACACACTCTGGTTTTGGTCTTCTATGGGTCTCAACACACTCTGGTTTTGGTCTTCTATGGGTCTCAACACACTCTGGTTTTGGTCTCGTCTTGGTCTCAACACACTCTTGTCTTGGTCTCGTCTTGGTCTCAACACACTCTGGTTTTGGTCTCGTCTTGGTCTCAACACACTCTTGTCTTGGTCTCGTCTTGGTCTCAACACACTCTGGTTTTAGTCTTGTCTTGGTCTCAACACACTCTTGTCTTGGTCTCAACACACTCTGGTCTTGGTCTTAACACACTCTCGTCTTGGTCTCGTCTTGGTCTCAACACACTCTGGTTTTGGTCTTCTATGGGTCTCAACACACTCTGGTCTTGGTCTTGTCTGGGTCTCAACACACTCTGGTCTTGGTCTCGTCTGGGTCTCAACACGCTCTGGTCTTGGTCTCGTCTTGGTCTCAACACACACTGGTTTTGGTCTTCTATGGGTCTCAACACACTCTGGTTTTGGTCTTCTATGGGTCTCAACACACTCTGGTCTTGGTCTTGTCTTGGTCTCAACACACTCTGGTTTTGGTCTCGTCTTGGTCTCAACACACTCTTGTCTTGGTCTCGTCTTGGTCTCAACACACTCGTCTTGGTCTTGTCTTGGTCTCAACACACTCTGGTTTTAGTCTTGTCTTGGTCTCAACACAGTCTTGTCTTGGTCTCAACACACTCTGGTCTTGGTCTCAACACACTCTTGTCTTGGTCTTGTCTTGGTCTCAACACACTCTGGTTTTGGTCTCGTCTTGGTCTCAACACACTCTTGTCTTGGTCTCGTCTTGGTCTCAACACACTCGTCTTGGTCTTGTCTTGGTCTCAACACACTCTGGTTTTAGTCTTGTCTTGGTCTCAACACAGTCTTGTCTTGGTCTCAACACACTCTGGTCTTGGTCTCAACTCACTCTTGTCTTGGTCTTGTCTTGGTCTCAACACACTCTGGTTTTGGTCTTCTATGGGTCTCAACACACTCTGGTCTTGGTCTTGTCTTGGTCTCAACACACTCTGGTTTTGGTCTCGTCTTGGTCTCAACACACTCTTGTCTTGGTCTCGTCTTGGTCTCAACACACTCGTCTTGGTCTTGTCTTGGTCTCAACACACTCTGGTTTTAGTCTTGTCTTGGTCTCAACACAGTCTTGTCTTGGTCTCAACACACTCTGGTCTTGGTCTCAACACACTCTTGTCTTGGTCTTGTCTTGGTCTCAACACACTCTGGTTTTGGTCTCGTCTTAATCTCAACACACTCTTGTCTTGGTCTCGTCTTGGTCTCAACACACTCTTGTCTTGGTCTTGTCTTGGTCTCAACACACTCTGGTTTTGGTCTTGTCTTGTCTCAACACACTCTGGTTTTGGTCTCGTCTTGTCTCAACACACTCTGGTTTTGGTCTCGTCTTGGTCTCAACACACTCTGGTTTTGGTCTCGTCTTGTCTCAACACACTCTGGTTTTGGTCTCGTCTTGGTCTCAACACACTCTGGTCTTGGTCTCAACACACTCTGGTTTTGGTCTCGTCTTTTCTCAACACACTCTGGTTTTGGTCTCGTCTTGTCTCAACACACTCTGGTTTTGGTTTCAACACACTCTTGTCTTTGTCTCAACACACTCTTGTCTTGGTCTTGTCTTGGTCTCAACACACTCTGGTTTTGGTCTCAACACACTCTTGTCTTGGTCTTGTCTTGGTCTCAACACACTCTTGTCTTGGTCTTGTCTTGGTCTCAACACACTCTGGTTTTGGTCTCAACACACTCTTGTCTTGGTCTTGTCTTGGTCTCAACACACTCTTGTCTTGGTCTTGTCTTGGTCTCAACACACTCTGGTTTTGGTCTCAACACACTCTGGTCTTGGTCTCGTCTTGGTCTTAACACACTCTTGTCTTGGTCCAGCACACTCTGGTTTTGGTCTTGGTTTAAGTGCTCTTGACTACAACACTATTTATTTATTTATTTATTTATTAATTTTTTCAGTTGAAGTTGATTTAATTCAAGTATTTGAAATTCAAGTAATTCAACTAAGGGAGTCTCTCTGGACTCTCTTCAGCGCGGTCTCTCTGACCCCTGATCAATGATCACATTTTCAGTGTACACTGAGCGTCCGTGAGGAACCCGCCAGAACCCCAGTCGCTGCATGTGTAATGGATGAATGCAAACAGCATGAATTAATGATGTGCTAATGGTGTGGCGGTATTCGCGCGTCACATGTGTGAGTCGACAGCTGGGCGTCTCGAGGTCCGGCACTCTGTGTGTGTGTGTGTGTGTGTGTGTGTGTGTGTGTGTGTGTGTGTGTGTGTGTGTGTGTGTGTGTGTGTGTGTGTGTGTGTGTGTGTGTGTGTGTGTGTGTGTGTGTGTGTGTGTGTGTGTGTGTGTGTGTGTGTGTGTGTGTGTGTGTGTGTGTGTGTGTGTGTGTGCGCGCGTGCGTGGAGCAGATACGGGCGGACATGCGTCCCACTGCTTCAGTAAATCGGCTTTACTGACTAATTCAATCAGTGAGAAGTCTTACGACACACACACACCTCACTCTCTGACTGGCTTTCTTCTCTGTATGTCGCCTTCCTCTGACACTGGAGAAGTCAAGGTGAAAATTGCTGCTGCATAGTTAGGGTTGGGTATCGTTTGGTTTTTTTTCGATACCGGTGCCAAATCTATACTTTTAAAACGGTACCGGTGCCTGAACCGATACTTAAAAAAAAAAAGAGCCTCAAAACGATGGTGAATGACATTAAATAACGGCTTTTTTATTGAAAAAAATAAATAAAATCTTACAATTTAATATATTAAAATTGTAGAGTAAATATATAAATATAAGTAGTCTAAATACAAAACAAAACAAATTTACATAACAAATTCACAATAAAACCTAAGCCACCCAACCCAAATACAATAATTTAAAACTAAATAACACTACAGTACTAATAACAGCAAAGTAGTCGCGAAACCCATCGTGGAAGAAGAACGCTGTCATGTTTACCACAGTGACACTGAGCTCTCAGGATCAGCTGAAGGCTGGATATTCAAAAGTAAGTGAAGTTCGCGGCTCTAATGTTGCTGTAAACTTGCGAAACGTTCTTGAATGAATAGTTTATTAGATGTACGCCGGTCTGTTATTGTATGGACATCGACTTTACAGTTTCACACTAAACATGACGCGGAACAAAACAAACAGTGATTGGTTGCATTACATGTCAGTCAACATTTTGTCATAATTTTGACTTTTTAATTTCACAACTTTAATTTAGTATATCGTCATTTCATTTAAGTCATATGATTTAGTGTCATCATTTTGACTTTAAATCTCATCATTTCAATTTATTGTCATAATTTCAATTTATCTCAATTTTAACTTCTCATAATTGACTTTATCCTCATAATTATGACTCATAATTTAAACATTTTGTCATAATTTTGACCTTAATCTCATAATGTTGATTTAGTATGTCATCATTTTGACTTTTCATCTCATAATTCACCGGAGCATTGTTTTTTTCTTATGTGGTGGAAATGTGAAAATAGCACACAAATAGTTCTAATATTATACTCATGTGATGCGTTTTTTCCCTGTCAATCAACACAGATCATGTCAATCGCAGCATCACATCATGCTTTTGATCCTCATCTAAAACTGTGTTCGAAGCATCATGATGTTTTCTTTAGCAGTTTCTATGTATTTTCTTTGAATGGTTCACATACAGTAGTGAGGATCAGATTATCATTCCTACAATTTGATGAACGAATATTATGTTGCTGTTAAGGTTATCAACCAAGTTATTCAGTCACTCACCAAGTACAATAGTCCAGTGTTTCCCCTGTAATGTTGATGTAGTTTGAGTTTGTGTGCAGCAGGTTTAGAGTCTCAGGGAGCCGGCGTGAAGCTAAAATAACCCGGCATGAGATCGATGCGCTGGACGCTGTGTCTCTCGTGAAGCGAGTGGATGGAGGACTTCAAAGCCCAGGCCATTTATCGATCTCAACCCTGATATTTACAGCAGCGCTCCATTCTAATGCAATCACAAATTCAGTCTACACTGCAAAAATGCTCTTCTTACTCAGTAGTTTTGTCTTGTTTCCAGTCCAAATATCTAAAAATTCTTAAATCAAGAAGCATTTACTAGATGAGTAAAATGACATTTCCTGGGGAATTAATCAAAATTAAGTGAATTGGTGTTTAAAACGAGCTAAATTATCTGCCAATGGGGTGAGAAAAATAATCTTAATAGAAACAGAAAGAATTAAGACATACTACTATCTGGTCTTTAATAACATCCTCAAAATGTAACATTTATACACCTTTCATGGAATGTTATTTCTGAAATGTTTTAGTTGGACGTTCGTCTAACTTTTTTTTTTTTAAATGTTACTTGTTTCAGAATGTTCCGAGAACTTTCAAAAGTAACATTCTCATAATCTTTGAAGATTGATACAATGTTCCCTTGTTTAAAAAGCGGCATGTTTTGAACTTTCAGAGAACATTGAGAAATAATGCTCTTCGCTAGGCAGTCAAAAATGACAAAAAAAAAATATTTCAATGAAGGAATGTACTATATTTTAGTTTGATAATGTTTTTTTATTTAATATTTAGTATTTTTAGGGGATTTTATGGTACTACATTATATTTACCCTGTATTTAAAATCCATTTATTCACTTTTTGAGCATAGACCTGAAAATTAAGTTTGTGGTAAATCTAGAACGCTTTAGAGCGACAGACTGAAGTTTGATCTCTTGTCGAAGACGACACTTCCCAGATTATTGCTGAAGTGAAAAAAGTTTTAAAAAGTCAACTTAAAGTTACAGAATTTTACATTTATTGTTATGAAAACTGCACAAAAATAAAAAATTTCAATTTTTATATGAAATCTATATTTTCAAAAACACATTTTACTCTAAAACTGAGAAAATCAAATCCATAAATCTAAATAAGTTGTGCTTCAAGTTTAAGCTTGATATCTCAGTAAATGATCTTTCAGTGAGAGTGTGTTCGGCTGCAGTACCAAACGCTTCCACTAGAGGAAACTCATCTCCATTCATTTACAATGCGTCATTTTTGTGAGTATTTTGTGACTCATTTCAAGTGTGACTTTTTTTTCAGGACCATTTAACCTGTTCAAATCATGTCCATGATTTTTTTGTGTGTTCATATAGCCAGTGCCAAGATTAAATAAAGTACAATTTTTCAGTCAAAAATGACCAAAGAGCATAGAGAGGAAGATGAGTAAAATGTTTTTGTGTGCTGGATAGGTCATGTTTGCTCTAAAAACCCTTCAGTATGACATGTTGCCTTCAAGAGTGAATGATCATATAATTAAAGTGGAGATATTAAAGTGAGGTGAAAAAGAGTGTTAATGAGCAGCTAAAGTTAAACATAGCCCGAGTGTTTTCCTTAATGGCACACACATCCAGCGCTCTCTGTGTTCTCCGTGACATTTTAATTCTCAGCACATCTTTATACATGCAGAGAGAAAATAGGCAGGTTTGCAGTGGACTTGCGATTCTCATCCATATTCAGTGTGTTGTGAAAGCGCTCATTAAACTGCATGAGTCCTTCAGCGCACGACCAGAAAACAATGAGAGCCGCTCTATTAATGATAGTAATTTGAGTAAACAAAGACTCAGACTTATAGATTTATATCTGGGGAAATTCAGACACGACAGTGGAGAAACACATGCATTGATTCAGTCGTTGCTCTGCTGATCTGGGTCAACGTGAACCGCAAAACATAATGTTCTTCCTCGGTATCTTTGTGTGGTTTTCCATCTAAACATTGACAAGTCGTTATGACTTTATCTGATCATTTTGACTTTTTATCTCAATTCTGACTCATAATTTCAACATTTTGTTGTAATTTTGACTCTCATAAGTAACTATGATTTAATATGTGACTTTTTATCTCAATTCTGACTCATAATTTCAACATTGTCATAATTTAGATTTTTTAATTTCATACTGCACCTTCAATTTTATATATGAATTAAAAAACATTCTAACATAACTTTGATTTAGTATGTCATAATTTTGACTTTACCCCATAATTCTGTCATAATTTTGATATTTTGTCATAATTTCAACATTTTGTCATAGTTTTGACTTTTGAGTGTATATATCTTAAAGAAAAAATTGTGAAAATTTGAAAAATTTGAATCTCATAATTTCAATTTAGTATGTCATAATTTCACATTTTTATCTCAATTTTCAATTTATCTCATAATGACTCATAATTTAAACATTTTATGTCATAATTTTGACTTTAATCTCGATTTAGTATCATTTTGACTTTTCATCTTTTAATTATGATTCAGCAGAGCATTATTTTGTTTCTTATGTGGTGGAAATGTGCTTCTATACTACATCTAACCATGGTAAACGTGCGACACACGTGCTCGTGCACAAGCTTTGAAGATCACTAGTGTGTGTGTGTGTGTGTGTGTGTGTGTTCTTCTGTAATCCTTAAAGAAGATGAAACGCGCTGCTTAAGGCCTCGTCTCTCTCGGATTCTCTGAGTTCCTCCGTTCTCGTCTGTATGAGAGCTGGACGATCAGTGATTACTCCGTGATAACTGAATTAAAGCATCTTCACAGAGTCCTGTGATCTGATTGGATGAGACACATTCTAATCCGCGAAATAGACCTTATACTGTACGGACACGTGATGCACAATTCTGTTTTTACTCTGATTTATTGTTAAGCTGGCAGTTAAACAGCCTATAGTTCAGCTAATGAACGATTGGTGGAAGAATTGTTTATTATTTTTATTAATAATAATAATAATAATATTAAAAAAGTAATAATTATTTTCTTTTAAAGTTTTAATACTTTTTTTTTTTTTTTTTTTTTTTTTTTTGCCAGTTAATTTTTAAATGCATCTATATAGTTTTTATCCATATTTATTTCAGGTTTAGTTATTAATTATTAGTAGCTACATCAAGGTAAATTAGATGAAAATGAGATGTTGTTTTGGCAACTAGCTGCAATAAAATACGTTTTTTTTTGTTTTTTTTCTTTTAAAGTGAATTTCTTTATGGTTTTAGTTTAAGTTGACTATAATAACCCTGGATGGCTGTAGTGTTATTTTAGTGTCATTGTGAATGAGATTCTATTTTAGTTTTTATTAAAGTTTTGAATTAGTTTTTATTTTTATATTTTCTGTTTTCTATTTTAGTTAAAGTTTGAGTAATTTTGTTTTGCATTTTTTTTTTCAGTTTTAGTTTGTTATTTTTGTACTTCAACTTTAAATGAAAACGTATAATTTTTTTTTTCGATAAGAAAAAACTCCGACAGAAACACATTTACTGAATAAATCCCTCAAACCTCATGTGACTCAGCGGAGGCTGTGATTGGATAACTGGAGTAACCAGCGGACCAATGGCGTCGCAGCATCTCTAATGTTGGTTTGGTGTTTCTGGAAGTGTGTGATCAGGATGATTTGGTGTAATTCCCTCCGGAAGCTTCTCACACACACGAGTGTGTTCCCGAACACCAGCATCCGAACGCCAGAGAACACGACAGCGTTTACTGTGTTTCGTCTGACGCTCGAGACACAAATCTGCAGTGTTATTTTATGGTCGTTTAGATTCTATTTGAGTTTTTATTAAAATTTTGAGTTGGTTTTTATTTTTGTATTTTCTGTTGTCATTTAAATTTTAGTTAAAGTTTTAGTACTTTAGTACATTTGTTTTTGCCATTTGTACCAGTTATTTTTTATATGCGCCTATATAGTTTTTATTCATTTCTCTGAGAAGGGAAAAAGAGCCCGATTGCAGCAACTAACAGTTTATTACTGATATTCTGCACCAGTTTCAGTTGAAGTGATGATTTTATTCTCTTGAACACACAAGATGGAAACGCATGGTTTATCTGCAAGTGTTTAGTGTGCAGAAGTGGAACGCTCAGCGCTGTGTGGAGACACATCTGGTGTTGTGATGAAGTGTGGTGTTGGTGTTTCTCCTGCCCTTGTGTTTCTGCAGACAGTCGTATCGATTATCATGAGATCCTGAAGCTCGTGCTCTTTATCTCCAGGGACGAGTGATGTTTCAGGGCCAGACTTCACGTCGTCTGCCTTCACAGTGTTTGATTTACGGAGGAACATCTTGTGCTGCTTTGCTTCTTCTGAACATCTGTTTGATTTTCCTCTCGTGAAGTTCTGCTTCCGGACCAAAGACTTTTACAACATATAATGCTCTAAAAGACATCAGACAGAATCATACCAGATAAGAAGTTTGTATCTCACCATATATTTAACAAATATGATCTGTTCTTTCTCAACTTCTCTTTAGTCTAGTCAAGACACCTTCATTTATACAGCACTTTAAAGGTGCCATTGCATGGATTATTTTATTATTTTAGATTGTTTCCTGGGGTGCCCTTATAATGTTAGTATGTTTTTTAGATAAAAATTTGTTATAATTTAGAAATAAAAGGCATTTTTCCTAGCCTGATTTTAGCCTCTGATTTGAACACTCTGTTTGAAGGGGCGTGTCTGTGTGAGACTTCAGTGTAAACGCCCACTGCTGTGATTGGCTGCTGTGAGGCTTCAGTGTAAACGCCCACTGCTGTGATTGGCTGCTGTGAGACTTCAGTGTAAACGCCCACTGCTGTGATTGGCTGCTGTGAGACTTCAGTGTAAACGCCCTCTGCTGTGATTGGCTGCTGTGAGACTTCAGTGTAAACGCCCTCTGCTGTGATTGGCTGCTGTGAGACTTCAGTGTAAACGCCCACTGCTGTGATTGGCTGCTGTGAGACTTCAGTGTAAACGCCCTCTGCTGTGATTGGCTGCTGTGAGACTTCAGTGTAAACGCCCACTGCTGTGATTGGCTGCTGTGAGGCTTCAGTGTAAACGCCCCCTCTGCTGTGATTGGCTGCTGTGAGTCTTCAGTGTAAACGCCCACTGCTGTGATTGGCTGCTGTGAGACTTCAGTGTAAACGCCCACTGCTATGATTGGCTGCTGTGAGACTTCAGTGTAAACGCCCTCTGCTGTGATTGGCTGCTGTGAGTCTTCAGTGTAAACGCCCACTGCTGTGATTGGCTGCTGTGAGACTTCAGTGTAAACGCCCACTGCTATGATTGGCTGCTGTGAGACTTCAGTGTAAATGCCCTCTGCTGTGATTGGCTGCTGTGAGTCTTCAGTGTAAACGCCCACTGCTGTGATTGGCTGCTGTGAGACTTCAGTGTAAACGCCCACTGCTGTGATTGGCTGCTGTGAGACTTCAGTGTAAACGCCCACTGCTGTGATTGGCTGCTGTGAGGCTTCAGTGTAAACGCCCTCTGCTGTGATTGGCTGCTGTGAGACTTCAGTGTAAATGCCCTCTGCTGTGATTGGCTGCTGTGAGTCTTCAGTGTAAACACCCACTGCTGTGATTGACTGCTGTGAGACTTCAGTGTAAACGCCCTCTGCTGTGATTGGCTGCTGTGAGTCTTCAGTGTAAACGCCCTCTGCTGTGATTGGCTGCTGTGAGTCTTCAGTGTAAACGCCCTCTGCTGTGATTGGCTGCTGTGAGACTTCAGTGTAAACGCCCTCTGCTGTGATTGGCTGCTGTGAGTCTTCAGTGTAAACACCCACTGCTGTGATTGACTGCTGTGAGACTTCAGTGTAAACGCCCTCTGCTGTGATTGGCTGCTGTGAGTCTTCAGTGTAAACGCCCTCTGCTGTGATTGGCTGCTGTGAGTCTTCAGTGTAAACGCCCTCTGCTGTGATTGGCTGCTGTGAGACTTCAGTGTAAACGCCCTCTGCTGTGATTGGCTGCTGTGAGACTTCAGTGTAAACGCCCTCTGCTGTGATTGGCTGCTGTGAGTCTTCAGTGTAAACGCCCTCTGCTGTGATTGGCTGCTGTGAGACTTCAGTGTAAACGCCCACTGCTATGATTGGCTGCTGTGAGACTTCAGTGTAATTGCCCACTGCTGTGATTGGCTGCTGTGAGACTTCAGTGTAAACGCCCACTGCTGTGATTGGCTGCTGTGAGACTTCAGTGTAAGCCTGTTGATCACGTGAATGAAGATCTTATCATTGCAACGGAGTTTCTGCACTCTCACTAATGATTTCACCAATGCAAACATGATGTACGTACAGTAAGAGCTTCGTTGTGCAGCGTAACAGCGTCATTGATTTCATAACGAGTTTTGGCAAGTGTCCAGATAAACTCGCGCTGTGTGGTTGTGTGATTGACAGCTTGGGTGACTGTAAAGGGATTGATCTTTGATCGCTATCTGTATATTAATCACAGTTTAAGTAAGATTATTTTCATCCTACTAAGAAAAACGACGTGAAGTTGATCGTTTAGTCACTGGCTTGATTTACTGATGCATAAACAGTATTGAATGACTTTGAGAGAAAGATTATCTGTCTGAACTTGAACAATTACACATCAGATATTCACATAACCCACTGGTTCTTCAGAGGCTCGGATTTGTACATCCAAACACTGAGCAACTGCCATGATCCGCTCGTTTGCAAGCCATGATGTCTCTCGAGGAAAAATGATTCGGACGATGATTCGGCTGCGCAGTTCCGCCAAGTAACAGACAGTACAAGTTACAGTAACAGAGATTGTTTAGGCTTTACAGCAGCTCTAGAATAAAGTTATTGTCCAGATAAAGTTAGTTTTGATTGATTTTACTTTAATATATAATGATGTATTTAGTAAAGCCCTATTTGGACGGGACTAGTTTCACAGGGGGACGTTAGAGAAATTTCTGTTTCACAGACGTACTTTGAGATTTTAATCCTGTCCGAATCTGCCATGTCTGTCTTTTTCTCACACGACCTCTGTAAAAATTCCAGAGCAAATGACCTACTGTTTTTCGTCAAACTCGGCGGTCCTCAGAGAAATCTAATCCCGTCCGAATGCGAATGTCTGTGATTGCCGAAAATGTTTTTTTCCAAAACGCTTTTTCTTGTGTGTTTTGGTCAACGTGAACTACCGTACAATCTCTCGCTATCGCGCTGGTATTCAAGTTTCTGCTTTTTGCGCACCGATAATGGATGTAGATGTGTTCGGTACACTGCGAAGAAATAAAAAAATTACACTTTGCACTTAATTACATAACGTGTAAATTATATAAGTGAAAACTTTTTTATTATAATAACCCAGTTCTATAAAATCATGATGATAAATGTATGTTTAGTTTTTTTATACTTCAATTTTTATAAAATGTTTACAAAACAGTAAATACGTTAGGACGTTTTACTTTATATTTCAAAGTGCTTAATTTTAAAAGTACTTAATTTCAAAATGCATTTGATCAAATTTCATAAATTGTGTTCAATGGCAGTTTTTAAGTTATATTCAATGCCCACATGTAAAACACAGACACTCCAACCTCGGTAATAAACACGGAGATGTTAGTCCCGTCCGAATCCGTACATGAAATCACAGACGTAGGTTGATAAGAATTGTAACTCAAACGTCGTTTGGAAAACTAGTCCCGTCCGAATAGGGCTTTAAGACATCCCAAAGACAAGAGTCATATTATGTGCTTTAGACATTTGTTAATTTCCACTGAACTAACGACGGTTTCTGATCTGAAACCTCTGAATCACAGGAAGATGGAGAATGTTGGCAGTGAACATGTAGAGTGATGTTCTGGCTCGCTCACTTTGGTTTAAAAAACAGAATTAATATTATTGATTTAATGCCCTGAGCAGATGAGAACAAAACGTGAACTGAGTTGATCTTAATAATGACTGACTGAATTGATTCTGACTGTAATATTCCTGTTTATCAATCTGAAGCTGCATTGAAGCGATCTACTGTATAAAGTTGGACGATGACATCACTGTTTTCTCCAGAGCGGCTATATATATAAATTAACTAAATTAATAACTTTTTTACAACAGAAATGAAACACCACTGAACTTACTTAAGCTGGAAAGTAAGTGACGCTATTTTCTTCTGGAAACAAACTTTGTTGCATTATTTTCCTGTTATCACTGTAAAGCTGCTCTGAAACACTCAGTATTGTAAAAAGCGCCCTAGAAATAAAGCTGACTTGACTAAAGCGCTGTAGAAATAATAAAGCTGACTTGACTAAAGCTCTGTAGAAATAATAAAGCTGACTTGACTAAAGCTCTGTAGAAATAATAAAGCTGACTTGACTAAAGCGCTGTAGAAATAATAAAGCTGACTTGACTAAAGCTCTGTAGAAATAATAAAGCTGACTTGACTAAAGCGCTGTAGAAATAATAAAGTTGACTTGACTAAAGCGCTGTAGAAATAATAAAGCTGACTTGACTAAAGCACTGTAGAAATAATAAAGCTGACTTGACTAAAGCTCTGTAGAAATAATAAAGCTGACTTGACTAAAGCGCTGTAGAAATAATAAAGCTGACTTGACTAAAGCTCTGTAGAAATAATAAAGTTGACTTGACTAAAGCGCTGTAGAAATAATAAAGCTGACTTGACTAAAGCGCTGTAGAAATAATAAAGCTGACTTGACTAAAGCGCTGTAGAAATAATAAAGCTGACTTGACTAAAGCTCTGTAGAAATAATAAAGTTGACTTGACTAAAGCGCTGTAGAAATAATAAAGCTGACTTGACTAAAGCGCTGTAGAAATAATAAAGCTGACTTGACTAATGCTCTGTAGAAATAATAAAGTTGACTTGACTAAAGCGCTGTAGAAATAATAAAGCTGACTTGACTAAAGCTCTGTAGAAATAATAAAGCTGACTTGACTAAAGCGCTGTAGAAATAATAAAGCTGACTTGACTGAAGCGCTGTAGAAATAATAAAGTTGACTTGACTGAAGTGCTGTAGAAATAATAAAGTAGACTTGACTAAAGCGCTGTAGAAATAATAAAGCTGACTTGACTAAAGCGCTGTAGAAATAATAAAGCTGTAGAAATAATAAAGCTGACTTGACTAAAGCGCTGTAGAAATAATAAAGCGCTGTAGAAATAATAAAGTTGACTTGACTAAAGCGCTGTCGAAATAATAAAGCTGACTTGACTAAAGCGCTGTAGAAATAATAAAGTTGACTTGACGAAAGCGCTGTAAAAAAAATTAATTTGACTTGACTAAAGCGCTGTAGAAATAATAAAGCTGACTTGACTAAACCGCTGTAGAAATAATAAAGCTGACTTGACTAAAGCGCTGTAGAAATAATAAAGCTGACTTGACTAAAGCGCTGTAGAAATAATAAAGCTGACTTGACTAAAGCGCTGTAGAAATAATAAAGCTGACTTGACTAAAGCGCTGTAGAAATAATAAAGCTGACTTGACTAAAGCGCTGTAGAAATAATAAAGCTGACTTGACTAAAGTGCTGTAGAAATAAAGTTGACTTGACTAAAGCGCTGTAGAAATAATAAAGCTGACTTGACTGAAGCGCTGTAGAAATAATAAAGTTGACTTGACGGAAGCGCTGTAGAAATAATAAAGTTAACTTGACTAAAGCGCTGTAGAAATAATAAAGCTGACTTGACTAAAGTGCTGTAGAAATAATAAAGCTGACTTGACTAAAGCGCTGTAGAAATAATAAAGCTGTAGAAATAATAAAGCTGACTTGACGAAAGCGCTGTAGAAATAATAAAGTTGTCGACTAAAGCGCTGTAGAAATAATAAAGTTCACTTGACAAAAGCGCTGTAGAAATAATAAAGATGACTTGACTAAAGCGTTGTAGAAATCGCTGTAGAAATAATAAAGATGACTTGACTAAAGCGCTGTAGAAATAATAAAGATGCGCTGTAGAAATAATAAAGCTGACTTGACTGAAGCGCTGTAGAAATAATAAAGTTGACGACTAAAGCGCTGTAGAAATAATAAAGTTCACTTGACTAAAGCGCTGTAGAAATAATAAAGATGACTTGACTAAAGCGTTGTAGAAATCGCTGTAGAAATAATAAAGCTGACTTGACTAAAGCGCTGTAGAAATAATAAAGATGCGCTGTAGAAATAATAAAGCTGACTTGACTGAAGCGCTGTAGATGTAATAAAGTTGACTTGACTAAAGTGCTGTAGAAATAATAAAGTTGACTTGACTAAAGCGCTGTAGAAATAATAAAGCTGACTTGACTAAAGCTCTGTAGAAATAATAAAGCTGACTTGACTAAAGCGCTGTAGAAATAATAAAGCTGACTTGACTGAAGCGCTGTAGAAATAATAAAGTTGACTTGACTGAAGTGCTGTAGAAATAATAAAGTAGACTTGACTAAAGCGCTGTAGAAATAATAAAGCTGACTTGACTAAAGCGCTGTAGAAATAATAAAGCTGTAGAAATAATAAAGCTGACTTGACTAAAGCGCTGTAGAAATAATAAAGCGCTGTAGAAATAATAAAGTTGACTTGACTAAAGCGCTGTCGAAATAATAAAGCTGACTTGACTAAAGCGCTGTAGAAATAATAAAGTTGACTTGACGAAAGCGCTGTAAAAAAAATTAATTTGACTTGACTAAAGCGCTGTAGAAATAATAAAGCTGACTTGACTAAACCGCTGTAGAAATAATAAAGCTGACTTGACTAAAGCGCTGTAGAAATAATAAAGCTGACTTGACTAAAGCGCTGTAGAAATAATAAAGCTGACTTGACTAAAGCGCTGTAGAAATAATAAAGCTGACTTGACTAAAGCGCTGTAGAAATAATAAAGCTGACTTGACTAAAGCGCTGTAGAAATAATAAAGCTGACTTGACTAAAGTGCTGTAGAAATAAAGTTGACTTGACTAAAGCGCTGTAGAAATAATAAAGCTGACTTGACTGAAGCGCTGTAGAAATAATAAAGTTGACTTGACGGAAGCGCTGTAGAAATAATAAAGTTAACTTGACTAAAGCGCTGTAGAAATAATAAAGCTGACTTGACTAAAGTGCTGTAGAAATAATAAAGCTGACTTGACTAAAGCGCTGTAGAAATAATAAAGCTGTAGAAATAATAAAGCTGACTTGACGAAAGCGCTGTAGAAATAATAAAGTTGTCGACTAAAGCGCTGTAGAAATAATAAAGTTCACTTGACAAAAGCGCTGTAGAAATAATAAAGATGACTTGACTAAAGCGTTGTAGAAATCGCTGTAGAAATAATAAAGCTGACTTGACTAAAGCGCTGTAGAAATAATAAAGATGCGCTGTAGAAATAATAAAGCTGACTTGACTAAAGCGCTGTAGAAATAATAAAGCTGACTTGACTAAAGCGCTGTAGAAATAATAAAGTTGACTTGACTAAAGCGCTGTAGGAATAATAAAGCTGACTTGACTAAAGCGCTGTAGAAATAATAAAGCTGACTTGACTAAAGCGCTGTAAAAAGAATAAAGCTGACTTGACTGAAGCGCTGTAGAAATAATAAAGTTGACTTGACTAAAGCGCTGTAGAAATAATAAAGTTGACTTGACTAAAGTGCTGTAGAAATCGCTGTAGAAATAATAAAGCTGACTTGACTAAAGCGCTGTAAAAATAATAAAGCTGACTTGACTAAAGTGCTGTAGAAATAATAAAGCTGACTTGACTAAAGCGCTGTAGAAATAATAAAGTTGACTTGACTAAAGCGCTGTAGAAATAATAAAGTTGACTTGACTAAAGTGCTGTAGAAATCGCTGTAGAAATAATAAAGCTGACTTGACTAAAGCGCTGTAGAAATAATAGTTGACTTGACTAAAGCGCTGTAGAAATAAAGTTGACGACTAAAGCGTTGTAGAAATCGCTGTAGAAATAATATATCTGACTTGACTAAAGCGCTGTAGAAATAAAAAAGCTTACTTGACTAAAGCGCTGTAGAAATAATAAAGATGACTTGACTGAAGCACTGTAGAAATAATAAAGCTGACTTGACTAAAGCGCTGTAGAAATAAAGTTGACGACTAAAGCGGTGTAGAAATCGCTGTAGAAATATATCTGACTTGACTAAAGCGCTGTAGAAATAATAAAGCTGACTTGACTGAAGCACTGTAGATGTAATAAAGTTGACTTGACTAAAGCGCTGTAGAAATAATAAAGCTGACTTGACTAAAGCGCTGTAGAAATAATAGTTGACTTGACTAAAGCATTGTAGAAATAATAAAGCTGACTTGACTAAAGCGCTGTAGAAATAATAGTTGACTTGACTAAAGCGTTGTAGAAATAATAAAGTTGACTTGACTAAAGTGCTGTAGAAATCGCTGTAGAAATCGCTGTAGAAATAATAGTTGACTTGACTAAAGCGCTGTAGAAATAAAGTTGACGACTAAAGCGTTGTAGAAATCGCTGTAGAAATAATATATCTGACTTGACTAAAGCGCTGTAGAAATAAAAAAGCTGACTTGACTGAAGCACTGTAGAAATAATAAAGCTGACTTGACTAAAGCGCTGTAGAAATAAAGTTGACGACTAAAGCGTTGTAGAAATCGCTGTAGAAATAATATATCTGACTTGACTAAAGCGCTGTAGAAATAATAAAGCTGACTTGACTGAAGCACTGTAGATGTATTAAAGTTGACTTGACTAAAGCGCTGTAGAAATAATAAAGCTGACTTGACTAAAGCGCTGTAGAAATAATAAAGCTGACTTGACTAAAGCGCTGTAGAAATAATAGTTGACTTGACTAAAGCGTTGTAGAAATAATAAAGCTGACTTGACTAAAGCGCTGTAGAAATAATAGTTGACTTGACTAAAGCGTTGTAGAAATAATTAAAGCTGACTTGACTAAAGCGCTGTAGAAATAATAAAGTTGACTTGACTAAAGCGCTGTAGAAATAATAAAGCTGACTTGACTAAAGCGCTGTAGAAATAATAAAGTTGACTTGACTAAAGCGCTGTAGAAATAATAAAGCTGACTTGACTAAAGCGCTGTAGAAATAATAAAGCTGACTTGACTGAAGCGCTGTAGAAATAATAAAGTTGACTTGACTAAAGCGCTGTAGAAATAATAAAGTTGACTTGACTAAAGCGCTGTAGAAATAATAAAGTTGACTTGACTAAAGCGCTGTAGAAATAATAAAGTTGACTTGACTAAAGCGCTGTAGAAATAATAAAGTTGACTTGACTAAAGCGCTGTAGAAATAATAAAGATGACTTGACTAAAGCGCTGTAGAAATAATAAAGTTGACTTGACTAAAGCTCTGTAGAAATAATAAAGATGACTTGACTAAAGCGCTGTAGAAATAATAAAGATGACTTGACTAAAGCGCTGTAGAAATAATAAAGTTGACTTGACTAAAGCGCTGTAGAAATAATAAAGTTGACTTGACTAAAGCGCTGTAGAAATAATAAAGTTTACTTGACTAAAGCGCTGTAGAAATAATAAAGCTGACTTGACTAAAGCGCTGTAGAAATAATAAAGTTGACTTGACTAAAGCGCTGTAGAAATAATAAAGTTGACTTGACTAAAGCGCTGTAGAAATAATAAAGCTGACTTGACTAAAGCGCTGTAGAAATAATAAAGTTGACTTGACTAAAGCGCTGTAGAAATAATAAAGCTGACTTGACTAAAGCGCTGTAGAAATAATAAAGTTGACTTGACTAAAGCGCTGTAGAAATAATAAAGTTGACTTGACTAAAGCGCTGTAGAAATAATAAAGTTGACTTGACTAAAGCGCTGTAGAAATAATAAAGATGACTTGACTAAAGCGCTGTTGAAATAATAAAGTTGACTTGACTAAAGCGCTGTAGAAATAATAAAGTTGACTTGACTAAAGCGCTGTTGAAATAATAAAGTTGACTTGACTAAAGCGCTGTAGAAATAATAAAGTTGACTTGACTAAAGCGCTGTAGAAATAATAAAGTTGACTTGACTAAAGCTCTGTTGAAATAATAAAGTTGACTTGACTAAAGCACTGTAGAAATAATAAAGCTGACTTGACTAAAGCTCTGTAGAAATAATAAAGATGACTTGACTAAAGCGCTGTAGAAATAATAAAAGTTGACTTCACTATCTGTGTTCTTGTCCACTATAAAGTGTTTAGATGTGTATCGGATCCCTGTTGTGAATGAAAGGTCTGACGCTCTGCTGATGTTGTGTTGATGGTGTTTCTCACATGATCTCAAGCACGTTTCATGAGCCGCTGCGTTTCAGATTACCCATCATGCTTCAGTGCAACGCTGTTTGTGCCCGGGAGGCGTTTGTGCCCTTGATTGTGATTAATAAGGGAAAGCTTATGAAAATTGCATAATCTCTTTTTTAATAATTAATGCCAAACTATGACAGCATCTCCAAACAAACAAGTGATGTATTCAGAGAGGTTGGGACGAGCGCAGATGAGTCTGTCTTCGGATGATCTCAGAACGTCTGTGTGACATTTACATGTGATGTGATGGATCATATGAGAACTGCTAGAGAGTGTGTGTGTGTGTGTGTGTTCTTCTTCCTCAGTGTTTCTGACTCGTTTTCCAGCACTAATATCTAAACATTCTTTAATTAATAAAAATGAGTGTGTGACTGGGAGTGTATGTGTGTGTGTATAATGTATATTTCTGGCTCATGTAGTGTGTTGAGGGCCGTTGTCATTAGTCAGAGTTGTGTGTTTGTGTGTCTGTGTGTGAGGAGGAGTTTGATGTGCGTGTGTGTGTGTGTGTGTGTGTGTGTGTGTGTGTGTGTGTGTGTGTGTGTGTGTGTGTGTGTGTGTGTGTGTGTGTGAGCAGGAGTCTGATGAGCGTGTGTGTGTGTGTGTGTGGGATGAGATGGACCTCCGACAGGAAGTGACACTAATGACTTCCTGTCTGTGGCTTTTCCACAGCTTCTGCCCACGAACACTGAACCGCTGTCGGGGAATAAGCCAAAGCTTCAGCAAAAACATATAATAAAATACAGATGCTTAAAGTCAACATGAAACTAAAAATATACTTTCATAAAGTTGTTTTGGCTTCTGGTAATGTGTTTCGTATATCAGCTGCTGTAATTATACGTTTCTATAAGTCTTTTATCATGCGACATTGAAATCGTTTAAATATTAGTATTCTTAATATTTTCGTTCATGTCAAGTCAGATTTATGCACTTTTTTACAACACATTGATTAAAAGCAGAAAATCATGATGTTAATGTTTATAATATCTTAATATTTTCATGCCTTTTAGTTGCATTTATCAGATTAGAGCTAGACGATAATAGACTTACATTCAGAGACGATATAAACTATATAATATATTTCACTTTACATTAATGAACTGTGCAAATGTTTCTATGAAAGTCTTTTATCATGCAACATTAAATAGTTTAAATATTAGTTTATTCAAAATATTTTCATTCTTTACGACTGCAGGATAACTACTCAAAGTTCACCTTATTGACAATTATTAGTTTCACTTAAGTTGCACTGTAAAAAGAATTATTGTGATTTTAACGGTAAAAGACTGTAAAAATGCTACGGTGAAAAACTGTTAATTGGTCAACAGAAAGTTTCCGTACTTTATACTGAATATTTTTACAGTAAAATACCGTTAAATTGACAGTTTTTGGTAGTAAAAAAAGAACAAGTCATTGTAGAATTTACAGTGAAAAAACGTAAATTGACATTCCCACAATTCCCTGCGTGACACTTCACATTTGATGTATTTTTGTTGAAATAACTGTAGTTTTTTTCTTAGTTTTTTCCAATCAGTGATGTACATTAGGGTTTTATGCTACATTTAATGTTGTTAAATTGTGTTACCTTCAGTGTGTGTGTGAGTGACACTGTGCAGCTTCTATATGAGTATTAACGATCTTGTGGAAAATCTGCTTGTGATGAGCGTTGATTGATCATGTGACTCTCGTCACTGCTGTGATTGGTGGTTATCAGTGTATTACAATGATACAAAACAGATATTAGTACTTCAATAAGTCGGTAAATTAACATTACATCAAATAGTGAAATATGTTTTTGTGCTTAAAAATGTTGCTACCGTATTATAATTTTTTTTTACTGTAAATTTTTGGCAACCACAGCTACCGTTTTTTACAGTGTGGGTATATTATGTATAATGTGTCCTTCTTAAGAGATTGCTGGACGTCATATTTTGCGGCGATACTGTTTTCATCAGTGTTGTTGTTGGCTCTGGGATCCATTAGCAGGCGATTGGGAATCTTCATCATGTTGGCACGAGTCCATCATCATCCGTCTCAGATCTGCTGACTCACACAAGCGTAAAAAATAATAATAAATATTAAATATAAAAGAAAGCTTCAGCTGTGATCTGTGTGTGTGTGTGTGTGTGTGTGTGTGTGTGTGTGTGTGCAGAAGATCGTTATTGTTTAATATCTCTGTAACTGTCAGATCAAAGCAGGTTTATTGCATATTCTGGGAACTCGAGCATCCAGACGCTGATTACGTTCCAGCGAACAAATGGCTAAACATTATTACTCATCAGAACGCCTGCCGTTCCTTATCTAGTCTTTTTAAGTCTGATAAAGCGACGCCAAACTTCCCACAGACTCACACAGCCAAGAACTGCAGGAACACACACACACACACACACACACACACACACACACACACACACACGCTATAGACGTGTACTAAAGAACATGAAACACACACACACACACACACACACACACACACGTTATAGACGTGTACTAAAGTAACATGGAACACACACACACACACGCTATAGACGTATACTAAAGGAACATGAAACACACACGAACACACAC
>CM040811.1:35359500-35389500 GCA_022829025.1 Squalius cephalus
CACACACACGTTATAGACGTATACTAAAGGAACATGAAACACACACACACACACACACACGCTATAGACGTATACTAAAGGAACATGAAACACACACACGAACACACACACTCGCTATAGACGTATACTAAAGGAACATGAAACACACACCCGAACACACACACACGTTATAGACGTATACTAAAGGAACATGAAACACACACACACACACACACGCTATAGACGTATACTAAAGGAACATGAAACACACACACGAACACACACACACGCTATAGACGTATACTAAAGGAACATGAAACACACACACACACACGCTATAGACGTATACTAAAGGAACATGAAACACACACACACACACACACGCTATAGACGTATACTAAAGGAACATGAAACACACACACACACACACACGCTATAGACGTATACTAAAGGAACATGAAACACACACACGAACACACACACTCGCTATAAACGTATACTAAAGGAACATGAAACACACACCCGAACACACACACACGTTATAGACGTATACTAAAGGAACATGAAACACACACACACACACACACGTTATAGACGTATACTAAAGGAACATGAAACACACACACACACACACACACACACTATAGACGTATACTAAAGGAACATGAAACACACACACGAACACACACACTCGCTATAGACGTATACTAAAGTTACATCAAACACACACACACACACACACACGCTATAGACGTATACTAAAGGAACATGAAACACACACCCGAACACACACACACGTTATAGACGTATACTAAAGGAACATGAAACACACACACACACACACACACGCTATAGACGTATACTAAAGGAACATGAAACACACACACGAACACACACACTCGCTATAGACGTATACTAAAGGAACATGAAACACACACCCGAACACACACACACGTTATAGACGTATACTAAAGGAACATGAAACACACACACACACACACACGCTATAGACGTATACTAAAGGAACATGAAACACACACACGAACACACACACACGCTATAGACGTATACTAAAGGAACATGAAACACACACACACACACGCTATAGACGTATACTAAAGGAACATGAAACACACACACACACACACACGCTATAGACGTATACTAAAGGAACATGAAACACACACACACACACACACGCTATAGACGTATACTAAAGGAACATGAAACACACACACGAACACACACACTCGCTATAAACGTATACTAAAGGAACATGAAACACACACCCGAACACACACACACGTTATAGACGTATACTAAAGGAACATGAAACACACACACACACACACACACGCTATAGACGTATACTAAAGGAACATGAAACACACACACACGAAGACACGCTATAGACGTATACTAAAGGAACATGAAACACACACACACACACACACACGCTATAGACGTATACTAAAGGAACATGAAACACACACACGAACACACACACACGCTATAGACGTATACTAAAGGAACATGAAACACACACACGAACACACACACACGCTATAGACGTATACTAAAGGAACATGAAACACACACACACACGAACACACACACACGCTATAGACGTATACTAAAGGAACATGAAACACACACACACACACACACACACTATAGACGTATACTAAAGGAACATGAAACACACACACGAACACACACACACGCTATAGACGTATACTAAAGGAACATGAAACACACACACACACACACACACACTATAGACGTATACTAAAGGAACATGAAACACACACACGAACACACACACACGCTATAGACGTATACTAAAGGAACATGAAACACACACACGAACACACACACACGCTATAGACGTATACTAAAGGAACATGAAACACACACCCGAACACACACACACGCTATAGACGTATACTAAAGGAACATGAAACACACACACACGAAGACACGCTATAGACGTATACTAAAGTAACATGAAACACACACACGAACACACACACACGCTATAGACGTATACTAAAGGAACATGAAACACACACACGAACACACACACACGCTATAGACGTATACTAAAGGAACATGAAACACACACACACACGAACACACACACACGCTATAGACGTATACTAAAGGAACATGAAACACACACACACGAAGACACGCTATAGACGTGTACTAAAGGAACATGAAACACACACACGAACACACACACACGCTATAGACGTATACTAAAGGAACATGAAACACACACACGAACACACACACACGCTATAGACGTATACTAAAGGAACATGAAACACACACACACACGAACACACACACACGCTATAGACGTATACTAAAGGAACATGAAACACACACACACACACACACACGCTATAGACGTATACTAAAGGAACATGAAACACACACGAACACACACACACGCTATAGACGTATACTAAAGGAACATGAAACACACACACACGAACACACACACGCTATAGACGTATACTAAAGGAACATGAAACACACACACACACACACACACACTATAGACGTATACTAAAGGAACATGAAACACACACACACACACACACGCTATAGACGTATACTAAAGGAACATGAAACACACACACACACACACACGCTATAGACGTATACTAAAGGAACATGAAACACACACACACACACACACGCTATAGACGTATACTAAAGGAACATGAAACACACACACGAACACACACACTCGCTATAGACGTATACTAAAGGAACATGAAACACACACCCGAACACACACACACACGTTATAGACGTATACTAAAGGAACATGAAACACACACACACACACACACACGCTATAGACGTATACTAAAGGAACATGAAACACACACACGAACACACACACACACACACACACGCTATAGACGTATACTAAAGTTACATCAAACACACACACACACGCACACACGCTATAGACGTATACTAAAGTTACATCAAACACACACACACACACACACACGCTATAGACGTATACTAAAGGAACATGAAACACACACACATACACGAACACACACACACACACACACGCTATAGACGTATACTAAAGTTACATCAAACACACACACACACACACACACGCTATAGACGTATACTAAAGGAACATGAAACACACACACGAACACACACACACGCTATAGACGTATACTAAAGGAACATGAAACACACACACACGAAGACACGCTATAGACGTATACTAAAGGAACATGAAACACACACACACACACACACGCTATAGACGTATACTAAAGGAACATGAAACACACACACACACACACACGCTATAGACGTATACTAAAGGAACATGAAACACACACACGAACACACACACTCGCTATAGACGTATACTAAAGGAACATGAAACACACACCCGAACACACACACACGTTATAGACGTATACTAAAGGAACATGAAACACACACACACACACACACCCTATAGACGTATACTAAAGGAACATGAAACACACACACGAACACACACACACACACACACGCTATAGACGTATACTAAAGTTACATCAAACACACACACACACGCACACACGCTATAGACGTATACTAAAGGAACATGAAACACACACACATACACGAACACACACACACACACACGCTATAGACGTATACTAAAGTTACATCAAACACACACACACACACACACACACGCTATAGACGTATACTAAAGGAACATGAAACACACACACACGAAGACACGCTATAGACGTATACTAAAGGAACATGAAACACACACACGAACACACACACTCGCTATAGACGTATACTAAAGGAACATGAAACACACACCCGAACACACGCTATAGACGTATACTAAAGGAACATGAAACACACACACACACACACACGCTATAGACGTATACTAAAGGAACATGAAACACACACACACACACACACACACGCTATAGACGTATACTAAAGGAACATGAAACACACACACACGAACACACGCTATAGACGTATACTAAAGGAACATGAAACACACACACGAACACACACACTCGCTATAGACGTATACTAAAGGAACATGAAACACACACACACACACACACACGCTATAGACGTATACTAAAGGAACATGAAACACACACCCGAACACACACACACGTTATAGACGTATACTAAAGGAACATGAAACACACACACACACACCCTATAGACGTATACTAAAGGAACATGAAACACACACACGAACACACACACACACACACACGCTATAGACGTATACTAAAGTTACATCAAACACACACACACACGCACACACGCTATAGACGTATACTAAAGGAACATGAAACACACACACATACACGAACACACACACACACACACACACGCTATAGACGTATACTAAAGGAACATGAAACACACACACACACACACACACACACACACGCACGCTATAGACATATACTGTGACTATACAGATAGTATACTATACTATATATAATGTCTGGGGATAAAAAGTCATAATTATCTTCTAAAATGTTGTAGTGTGTGTGTGTGTGTGTGTGTGTGTGAACGAGCTCCACGGCTCACAGCTTGTGTCGGGAAATGCGCTTTATAAATAAATGATAAACAGGTTCAAGTAAGAATGAGATGCTGGGAGTCTTTAGACCGACTCGACACGGAAACACTCACATCTCCTCTTCAGCAGTGACCCGAGGCGTCCTCTCAAGTGTGTGTGTGTGTGTGTGTGTGTGTGTGTGTGTGTGTGTGCGCGTGTGTGAGAGAATGCTGTTAGAAAGAAGCACAAGCCATTAGTGGACGGAAGCTTCATCTGAAATCTATAGTGCATCTCTGCTTCGGAACATCGTTTTCATGAAGGACGACATTTGAAAAGGAAAGAAGGTTTTTAGAGCATATCAAAACATGTTATCGTTAAACACAGATCTAATGAAATCAAAACGCATAAGCTCTGACTTCTCTGAATATAAATCTCTTAATGCATCTCAGAGTGGCTTAATTTAGCTTCACGTAATTACTATTAAAGTCATTCTATTAATTAATTACTATCAAAGCCGTCATTTGCAGCATTTGTTAATGCGTTAGATATGAAGACAGTTTCATGATAATGTGATTTGTTGTGTTGGAGGGTTTCTGCTGACTGGATAAAGGTTAAATCGATGAGCTGGTTTTCTCATGACTTCACACACACACACACACACACACACACACACACACACGCTGGAGTTTTTTATGACCTGAAGTATTGATCGACAGAGTTTTGTATGAATCTGGTGTTTCTCCTTCCGTGTTTACCTCTCAACGCTTCATATTTATGGAAGCACATTTACACCTCACAAGAAATAATCATGCTTTGGTAAATCATAATTATAACATAAAAAGTCAAAATTATGACGTAATATAATTTTACATTATTTTGACTTAAGTCAATTTCGTCTTAGTATTTCATAATTTTGACTTTTTAAAGTGAAAATTGTGTAAAATTATTTTATGTCATAATTTTGACGTCAATTTAAATTTTTATCTCAGTTTTTGTCATATTTTTTTTAAATTCCATCATAATTTTGACTTGTCAATTTCAACTTGTGATAATTTCAACGTAGTATGTCATAATTTGGACATTTTGTCATAATTTCAACTGCCATAATTTCAACATTTTATTTCATCATTTTTTCAACTGTCATAAAATGTCTAAATTATAATAAGTCAAAATTAACATAAAGTGTTAAAATGATGAGTCGAAATTAGTGAAAATGGTCATAATTTCAACTTTGTCATAATTTTGACATTTTGCCTATTTTGACTGTCATAATTTCAATTTTATAATTTCGAAATGTTTTGTTATAATTTTGACTGTCATAATTTCAACTCTCATAAAATGTCTAAATTATATGTACATTGTTGAAATTGACCAAATGTCTAAATTAGATAAGTCAAAATTAACATAAGGGGCCCTATTTTAACGATCTAAGCTCATGGTCTAAAGCGCAGGACGCAAGTCCACTTAGGGCGTCCGAATCCACTTTTGCTAGTTTATTGACGGGGGAAATGGTCGGCGCTTCCGGCGCTGGTCTAAAACAGTCGTCCCTATTCTCTTAATGAGTAATGGGTGTGTTTTGGGATTTACGTGCGTTAAACCAATCAGAGTCTCATCTCCCATTCCCTTTAAATGCCAGTTGCGCTCACGCCATGGCGGATTCGCTATTTACATGACGGATTTTGACAGTGGAAAGACCGAACGCCTCTCCAGAGCGCAAACGGATCTGCTCGTGCGCGAGGTCAAAGTGCGCAACAGATCATCTACAGGACAAGCCGGATTCAACATATCTTTATGTACACAATAATAATCTTTTACATTGTAATCTTTTTATTTTAAATATTTGCCATGTTTGTGTGCTGCTGCACGTCCCTGTGTGTGTAATAAGCAGAGTGTGTGTGCGTTGTGGACCCGCCTATAGACGCACATTACTAACGCACTCATTAAATAATAAAAAAAATTATTGGCGCAGTCTATTTCAGTTCCTCAAAATAGCAACGGTCCAACAATGCGCCAGAACACACACTCGTTCTCAGACCAGGGGCCACAAATGGCTGCAAATGCATTTGCTATTTAAACAGCGCGGTGTAGGACGTGAAAATGAAAACTGCGTCGGGCTGAAACTAGCAAAACACACTTGCGTCGCGCCGTCGCTGCATTGCGCTGGTTGTAAGATAGGGCCCAATGATGAAAAGATGACAGTGAAATTAGTCAAAATTCTCATAATTTCAACTTTGTCATAATATATAATTTAGATATTTTATGACAGTCGAAATTAGTTCAAATTGACAGTCAGAATAATGACGTAAAATGTTGAAATTATGACAATCAAATAATTGACTTTGTCATAATTTTGATATTTTACATCATAATTTCGACTGTTTTAATTGAGACATGAGACATCAAATAAACATGAATGAACATCAGAATGTTGTTTTAACTGTGGAAAGACGTCAGTACACTCCGTTCTTCAAGTTCAAATCCTCCAACGTTAATCTACTAACTCTCCTGACTGATGTGTCGGACAAAAATGGCGGATTATGATTGGTCAGATCACCTGTCAATCAAACTCCCTGCGAAGGGTCAATTGACATTGTAACCATCAATAGTTGCATTTCCTTTATTAATGTTCTTCTTTCCTTTCCTTTGCAGTGAATTTCGATCACTTCCAGATCCTGCGGGCCATTGGGAAGGGGAGCTTTGGGAAGGTAAGATGACGTTCACATTCATATCCACATCAGTCTTCAAACCCCTGCAGCTCGTACAAGTGAACTAATGAACAGATGATGAAGCCAGCTGATGGCTGTCACATGACCTACAGTAAGTACAGTAAGAACGCCACAGTCGCTCGGCACCCTGGGTAATTCTGCTCCTCTAATTACCCTGCGCTCTTCTTCTCTGAAACCAGGCCGCGCTGAGATTTACCGCTTAAGAAGGCCTTAAGTAATTACAAATTAATTTTTCCATTAATCTGGACCGCAGCGGTTAATTAATTTAAGGCGCGTGTGTCGTGTGAGATTTATCCTCTGAATGACCCGAGAAAGACACTGTCAGAGTCACACCAGATCTCGTTCTCTCAGGCTCAGATTAGATCCAGAGCAAATGAAGAGGAAAAGCACCAGTAATCTCATGTTTCCTCTACAGTTTTTATTTTATTTGATGTTTTTTATAACATAAAGTCACATTGTTTTGTCTCATGATACCAACGTTTGCACTGAGAACTCCATTAAGTCTCATGAGCAATTTCTGGGGTAACTTTCATGGTAATAGGAATATACAGTCAAACCTTCAACATTTCTCACTTTATCACAGTTTATTCGCTATAGTTTAGAAAATGGTGATGAAACATGAGCAGAACTCAGTTGATATTTGACTGGTTTTGTCCGTCCTTCTGTTAGACTGTCTCACACATGAATTATGTTGAATATCTGTCAGCTGTTAAATTTAACTACACAATTAGATAATACCAGTTTAGCTCAACCAATCACCAAGCAATGCTTCATTGTGTTCAGTCTGTGTGTAAAAAGAGCATTAGCAATTAAAGACAACACACTTCAGCAAAACATGATCAGCTCAAAGTGTCCCAATCATTTTAGTCACTGTATGAAGAATATTAGGGTGTAATATGTCTCAGTTTACTGTATTCTGCTCTCCTCACTCAATAAATGAACTATAGTGTCCTGATCACACTAGTGAAACATATCAAAAATGATATCTGGTGTCTGAATAATTTTTGGTTTGACTATTTATTGCAATAAATAACTTCCAGTCAAAAGTTTAAACTTGAATTTAAATTAAACATTTTTTTAATGTTCTGAAAGAGCCTCTTCTCCTCATCAAAGCTACTTTTATTTGATCAAAAATACAGTAGAAATTGTGAAATATTATTCCAATGTAAATCAGCTGTTTTCTATGTGAATATATTCCTGTGATCAAAGCTGAATTTCCATCATCGTCTGTGGTCAGACTCTCAGATCAGATTCAGTCTGCTGTAGAATTGTTCTTCAGAGCCTCTGATTTGATCTCTACTTTTGCTCTTTTAAACGGTCTTTCAGGAAATAAGTGACCCTTTCTGAAACCCATCCATAAATCACCATCAGAATGAGTTATGATCTCCTCCAGACCGGCCTATCTCTCTCCATAGAAATACGAGGACCGGCTCGGTTTGGCAGACTCTTGTTCTCCTGATCAATACCTTCTGCTGATCTGGCAGTTTCACACGAATCTGGTGTTGTGTAGAAATGATCTCACTCTCTTCACTTCCTACCGTATTTACCTCTCAACGCTTCATATTTATTTACACCTCACAAGAAAATACCATGCTTTGGTAAATCTTAATTATGACTTCTAAAAAAGTCAAAATTATGTCATACTAAGATGGAATTGATTTAAGTCAAAATTTGGTGAAATTATATTACATAATTTTAACGTCAATTTAAACTTTTATCTCAGTTTTTGTCATTTTTTTAATTGACGTCATAATTTTGACTTGTCAATTTCAACTTTTTATCTCATATTGACTGTCATAATTTCAACTTGGTATGTCATAATTTCAACATTTTGCAAATTCGACAATTTGTTAATTTTCAACTACCATCATTTCGACATTTTATGTCATAATTTTTACTGTCGTAATTTCAACTTTGTTATAATTTCAAAAAATGTTGTCATAATTTGACATTCATATTTTCAACTGTCATAAAATGTCTAAATTATATATACAGTACATTGCTGAAATTGACCATATATCTAAATTATGATATATTCTAAATTAAAATGAAATGTTAGATGATGACAGTCGAAATTAGTCAAAATTGTCATAATTTGATTTTTACATAGAATAAAAACTGATCCGCTGTTTCCTGTTTCCCACAATACATACATGAAACTTGAAGATCTCTGTCTGCATTCTTCATCTTGCGAAGAAGAGCAGCTTTAATATGCAGTTTTGCTGTCAGTACAGTGTGTGTGTGTGTGTGCGACTGAATATGATATTGTCTCATCACACACACAGCCACTAATAACCGGTGTAAAAACATCGTTTATCCGTGATGCTCTTCCTGTTGGAGAATGTGACGAGTAACTCGTCCTGCGTTTAATTGGAGAGTGTTTTTATCCGATTAACTTCCCATTGCTTCTGTCATTATTAATGCCTGTTTGAACGGCTATAACTTCATATTCCCGTGGTGAACACTCACCAAATTTTGCATGCATGAAGAGTATGTGGCTAATTGCATTTTATGTAATTTGGAGATTAATGGGATGTATGGTTGCCTAGTAACTAGAAGTTAAATGTGCTCATTTGAAAGTGTCAGCCCCGTTTAGAAGGGCGACTCGTAGACTCTCATGTTAAATGTGGACTGGTGTTGTTTTACACAGAGGATTTTGATGCTTTAAGAAAAGTGCTTGTGACGCATGAGGATCTCGGGTCAATGAACAGAAGGCTAAACATCTTCCTCAGCACAAATATCTAAACATCCTTGAGAAAGGAAATTACACATTAAGTTTTGATTTCTGAAGAAATATCAAAATTAAGTGAGTTTAAGCTTAAAACAAGAACAAATATCTGCCAATAGGGTAAAATATATATATTTCCCTTTGAGTTAGATTATTTTTCTGACCTCATTGGAAGATATTTGTCACTTACATTTAATTTAAAGTCCCTTCATTTAATTTAAATTAATTAAATTAATCGCATCCAAAATAAAAGTTTGTTTACTATATATATATATATATATATATATATATATATATATATATATATATATATATATATATATATATATATATATATACTGTATGTATGTGTGTGTGTGTGTGTGTGTACTGTGTATAATTATATTGTACATATAAATACACACTATGTGTATAGTATTTAAGAAAAAAATGTTATTTATATATAAAATATTTATATTTACATATAATATAAATTATGTATACATATACAGTATATACATGCAAAATGTCTTAAATATATACATGCATATGTGTGTATTTATATATACAAAATAATTATACACAGTACACACATATATTATGCAAACAAAATTTTATTTTGGATGCGATTAATTGCGATTATTCGTTCCACAGCCCTAATTTTTTATGTATATTTTAGGAGATATATCTTGATTTAATAATGTGTAGATATTTCTGCTGGAAACACTGAGGAAGAAGAGCATGATTTGAGCAGTTTGACTGCAGTGAACACAGAATTTATCTGTCTTGTGAAATGTAAAGCAGAATGTGATTTTAATAGTAACAAACACTTGATAATGTGGTTTACTAGCATTCGAGTGTGTGATTGAGCTGGAGTTTGGAGCCGATCTGAGGGCGTTTGTTTCCCGGCTGGCGTCTGAGTCCTGTCGTGATGTGTGTGTGACAGGACACACTCCTGCTGTGATGTGTGTGTGACGGGACACACTCCCGTGGAGACGCTCAGCCGGAGGCCGTCAGGATTATATTTCCCAGTCGCGGTGAGATTGTAATGACACGAGCCGTTCCAGAGCAACGGGACGATTGCTGTCCTCTCTAAGGTGTGACCCGTTCCGGCTCAAGGCCTTTCACACGGGACTCTAGATCTTCAATAGCAGTTTCAGTTCGATTCCAATCTTAGATTCTGTTTTTAAAATTGCAACTAGAACACAACAAATCAAATCTCATTAGAACAGGAGCTGATTAGTCTGAATTGAATTCATCCTACATTGTGAATGTTAAAGGAGTAGCTACTTCACTCTGAAAAACACTGGGTTAAAAACAACCCAATTTGTGTTGCTTTCAACCCAAGGTCTGGGTAAATACAGGACAGAACACATGTTGGGTTTATTTTACCCAGCATAATGGGTTGATTTGACCCTGCACAGTTGATTAATTTTTACTATTAACGACACTCGTTTAGGCGACTCACTTCGTGCCCCTGTATGTTGCTTTACATAAAATGAAACAATATACAGCACAATAACGAATTTATACTGTAGATAAAATGAAATGTACACACACCTGTATTTTACCGAAGACACGCATCATTTTGACGGAGCTGCACCGCTCTCTCCTGAAGAGATCACAGAAAGCCCTAAAACCCTATAAATAACTCAATCCCTGGGTTGTTACGTCTGATCCAGGATCTGGGTAACACAACAACTACCCAACACTGGGTTGTTACGTCTGACCCAGGATCTGGACAACACAAAAACTACTCAAACACTGGGTTGTTACGTCTGACCCAGGATCTGGGTTACATAAGAACACTACCCAAACACTGGGTTGTTACGTCTGACCCAGGATCTGGGTTACATAAGAACACTACCCAAACACTGGGTTGTTACGTCTGACCCAGGATCTGTAACACAAAACTACCCAAACACTGGGTTGTTACGTCTGACCCAGGATCTGGGTTACATAAGAACACTACCCAAACACTGGGTTGTTACGTCTGACCCAGGATCTGTAACACAAAACTACCCAAACACTGGGTTGTTACGTCTGACCCAGGATCTGGACAACACAAAAACTATCCAAACACTGGGTTGTTACGTCTGACCCAGGATCTGTAACACAAAACTACCCAAACACTGGGTTGTTACGTCTGACCCAGGATCTGGGTAACACAAAAACTACCCAAACACTGGGTTGTTACGTCTGACCCAGGATCTGGGTAACACAAAAACTACCCAAACACAGGGTTGTTACGTCTGACCCAGGATCTGGGTTACGCAAAAACTACCCAAACACTGGGTTGTTACGTCTGACCCAGGATCTGGTTAACACAAAAACTACCCAAACACTGGGTTGTTACGTCTGACCCAGGATCTGGGTAACACAAAAACTACCCAAACACAGGGTTGTTACGTCTGATCCAGGATCTGGGTAACACAAAAACTACACAAACACTGGGTTGTTACGTCTGATCCAGGATCTGGGTAACACAAAAACTACCCAAACACTGGGTTATTACGTCTGACCCAGGATCTGGGTTACGCAAAAACTACCCAAACACAGGGTTGTTACGTCTGATCCAGGATCTGGGTAACACAAAAACTACACAAACACTGGGTTGTTACGTCTGATCCAGGATCTGGGTAACACAAAAACTACCCAAACACTGGGTTATTACGTCTGACCCAGGATCTGGGTTACGCAAAAACTACCCAAACACTGGGTTGTTACGTCTGACCCAGGATCTGGGTAACACAAAAACTACCCAAACACTGGGTTGTTACGTCTGACCCAGGATCTGGGCAACACAAAAACTACCCAAACACTGGGTTGTTACGTCTGACCCAGGATCTGGGTAACACAAAAACTACCCAAACACAGGGTTGTTACGTCTGATCCAGGATCTGGGTAACACAAAAACTACCCAAACACTGGGTTGTTACGTCTGACCCAGGATCTGTAACACAAAAACTACCCAAATACCAAAAAAATAAAAAAAATAAAAATTACCCAAAAGCTTCAACCCAGGATTTAGGTAGAAAAAAACTTTTTTAGAGTGTTCGTAGACTGTGTTTAAACATGTAAAACGAAATAGATCAATCTCAAGAATTGATGCCTGAAAAAAACAAAACATTTTCCGTAGCTCCTGCCATCCAATAATCACAGTAATATTTGTGCTTTTATACTTTTGATATGAAACAAATTCTCAGCTTTCAAATCCTGTCAGTTTCATCAGTAAATGTGTGTGTGTGTGTGTGTGTGTGTGTGTGAGAAGAAGATTCAGAACAACTTCCTGAACTCAATCATGTCTCCTATAATCATATAATCCATAAATCAGTGTTTCGACCGTCAGTAAAACAGCTGGAGAACAATGTCACATTTATCTCAGAAACGCCATTCAGTGTCAATAAACGCGATAGTTAACTAACTATAACTCATATTGTTTTGATAAATATATGCACTCTATTACATATTCATTATATTTATATTAAACATGTTCTTCCATATTAATTTAGCCTATATTTGAATAAATGTTTTTTTTTTTAAATGACAGCCACCATTTAAATGTTTATATTTCAAAAATGAATTGGAGTAGAAACATGATTATGTCATTACAAAATTATTATCACTGTATTATTATAAAAACTTATGTGCAATGTAAAATTTGATTTAAAATTGAACATTAAAACGATGATGACGATGATGTCTTTCATATAACTATAACTAGATCAGCCCTAGTTTTGTGTGTCACTCATTCACATGTCATCAGTCACGCTGATCTGGTCCTCAATGAAGCTCTTCTCTTCTGCATCAGTGATGTTCGTGTTTCAGGCCTGAAGTGCTGCTAAAGTTCAGCCTGTGTTTATCAGACCAGAGTGATTAATTCAGCTCTTCTGTCTTCTGTCCTCATGAGCTCGTCTGGATGAATCCTTCAGCCCACAATCATTCTCTTTAATTGTTTGGTTTCTCAGTTGTGTGTGTGGGTTGATAGCTATTCTCTCTCTCTCTCTCTCTCTCTCTCTCTCTCTCTCTCTGTCTGTATTTTGAAGGCTGTTCGTTTTTGCGAATAAAGCCTTCAACATGTTCTTCTCTCCGTCTTTGTCTCCATCTTTTTTTCATCTGCACTTCTGCCCTTTAATTTTTAATTTCCAGCCAACTCCCGGCCTCTGGGCGAGCGCAGATGAGATATTCAGATGCTGGATGAATGATGCGTTTTGCTGTCTGTGTTGTAAGTGCTGGTCGTGTGCTTTCATTTCCCGCCCCTCGTCTCTAAAGATGGAGAGAAAACAAATTTACATAAGAGGAAATTATTTCTCTTTGTCACTCACAGACTCATCAGCGCTCAGAGAAAAAACACGGTGCTTGTTCCAGTCAGATGTTTCAATCAAATCCAATCCCCTAAATCTCACTGGCAATTTTCAAAATTCATGAGGAAATATTATTCTGGTATAAAGAGTCTGTTTGGATACAAGAGGCTTTGTTGGGATTGAAATACATTCTTATAGGCCTCGATAGTCTAAGAGCTTTTAACATCCATGGAATCTTTCCATTCACACACAAAAAAAAATAATGTTTTACCTCAGTATTTCTGTCTTGTTTTCCAGTACAAATATATAAATACATTTACTGGAGATGCAAATAATAACAAGTGTTGTCGGAAAAATGTCAAAATTAAGCAACTCTCAAAACAAGAACAAATATCTTCCAATGGAGTCCGAAAAATAATCTTGTTTTCCCTTTGAAATAAGTTTATTTTCCATTGGCTGTCACTTAATTTTGACCAATTTTTCAGAAAACAAGATTTAATATCTTCAGTGATTCTGCTTCTTCTCCAGTATCTTGATTTAAGAATGTTTAGATATTTGTGCTGGAAAACAGGACAGAAACACTGAGGAAGATTCTTATGTAACGGTTCTTTATATTATTAAAATGTTCTGAACACTAAGAACAAAATGGTTGTTTTCAGGATGGTTTGCTGAAAGGTTCTTTGGGGAACCAGAAATGGTTTGGCAACACTTTACAATAATGTCTTATTTATTAACATTAGTTATTGCATTAACTAACAATGAGCAATATATATTTGTTGCCGTATTTTTTAATCTTTGTTAATGTTAGTTAATAATAATCCAGCTGTTCATTGTTTGTTCATGTTCACAGTGCATTAACTAATGTTAACAAATACAACCTTTGATTTTAATAATGTATTAGTAAATGTTGAAATTAGCATCAACTATGATTAGAATTAACTAATGAAACCTGATTGTAAAGTGTTACCAAAGCTTCTTCTATGGCATCAGCGTAAGACTGAAACAGTGGACCGACGGATGGGTGAGTTTGTCTGTGTCTCTCAGGTTTTATATCCGTTAGACGTCTTGCTCGTATCAGCAGTTGTGTGACCCAGAAACCCAACACTCTTGATTCGAGTCTCCTGTAGATTGAACAGAACACTCTCGGCTGGGTCAGGCCTACCAGAAGCTTTGTGACAACAATGGATAGAGCAGCTAAATATATCAGAGTCATGGGAATAGAAGAAGCTTAAAAAGTAAAGACACTCTGCAAACCCCAGCGTCTCCGCATTCATAACGCGACCGGCGCATTATGCAGAGTTACATAAAACACTGCATCTTATACCTGACACGCTTTATGAGTAGAGAAAGCTGTGTGTTCACATGAGAAAGTGACAAGGATCATTCATCTACACTGTAAAACAAAGATTTTAAAGGGTACATAACACGCACAGTTTCTGCCAATCTCATGTCAATCTTGAGTACCTATAGAGTAGTCTTGCATCCTTCATGTTTCCTTTAGTTTTTAGAATTAGGGTTACGGTCCTAGTACTGAGCCTTGTGGTACGCCATACTGAACTTGTGATCGATGAGACATCTCTTCATTTACTGCTACAAACTGATAACGGTCAGATAAGTATGATTTAAACCATGCTAATGCAATTCCACTAATGCCAACATAATGTTCGAGTCTATTTAAAAGAATGTTGTGGTCGATGGTGTCAAACGCAGCACTAAGATCGAGTAACACTAATAGCGAGACACAACCACGATCGGATGATAGGAGCAAATCATGTGTGACTCTAATGAGAGCAGTCTCAGTACTATGGTACGGTCTAAATCTTGACTGGAAATCCTCGCAGATATCATTTCTTTCAAGAAAGGAACACAGTTGTGAGGATACCGCCTTTTCTAGTATCTTTGACAGAAAAGCAAATTCGAGATCGGCCTGTAATTGACTAATTCTGTAGGATCAAGTTGCGTTTTTTTAACAAGCGGTTTAATCATAGCCAGCTTAAAGGTTTTTGGTACGTATCCTAGAGACAAAGACGAATTAATGATATTAAGAAGAGGATCTATGACCTCTGGAAGCATCTCTTTCAGTAGCTTAGTCGGTATAGGGTCTAACATACATGTTGTAGATTTAGATGATGTAACGAGTTTAGACAATTCTTCCTCTCATATAGTAATAAATAAATGACGTTTTTTCCTCTGGGAGACTACAATGATGCAATACTGTAGTTGACAGTTATAATTATTTATTATAATTTTTTATATTAAACAATTTATATAAATCAATCTTGCAAGCAAAGAAGTTCATAAAGTCTTACTCCTGTGCTGTTTGGAAACAGATTTATATTTCATTAATTTAGCCACTAAATGGTGGCTAAATTAATAAAATCCTGTAGCGCTCCAAAATCAATCTCAAATCACAGCCAATTAGAAGAGTGTGTGGGCGGACTCTCCCTGCAAATGCACTGCAAATCAGACTCAAATCACAGCCAATCAGAAGAGTGTGTGGGCGGAGTCTCTCTGCAAATCAATCTCAAATCACAGCCAATCAGAAGAGTGTGTGGGCGGAGTCTCTCTGCAAATGCACTGCAAATCAGACTCAAATCACAGCCAATCAGAAGAGTGTGTGGGCGGACTCTCCCTGCAAATGCACTGCAAATCAATCTCAAATCACAGCCAATCAGAAGAGTGTGTGGGCGGAGTCTCTCTGCAAATGCACTGCAAATCAATCTCAAATCACAGCCAATCAGAAGAGTGTGTGGGCGGACTCTCCCTGCAAATGCACTGCAAATCAGACTCAAATCACAGCCAATCAGAAGAGTGTGTGGGCGGAGACTTCCTGCAAATGCACTGCAAATCAATCTCAAATCACAGCCAATCAGAAGAGTGTGTGGGCGGACTCTCCCTGCAAATGCACTGCAAATCAATCTCAAATCACAGCCAATTAGAAGAGTGTGTGGGCGGAGTCTCTCTGCAAAGGCACTGCAAATCAATCTCAAATCACAGCCAATCAGAAGAGCGTGTGGGCGGAGTCTCTCTGCAAATGCACTGCAAATCAGACTCAAATCACAGCCAATTAGAAGAGTGTGTGGGCGGAGTCTCTCTGCAAATGCACTGCAAATCAGACTCAAATCACAGCCAATTAGAAGAGTGTGTGGGCGGAGTCTCTCTGCAAATGCACTGCAAATCAATCTCAAATCACAGCCAATCAGAAGAGTGTGTGGGCGGAGTCTCTCTGCAAATGCACTGCAAATCAGACTCAAATCACAGCCAATCAGAAGAGTGTGTGGGCGGACTCTCCCTGCAAATGCACTGCAAATCAGACTCAAATCACAGCCAATCAGAAGAGTGTGTGGGCGGAGTCTCTCTGCAAATGCACTGCAAATCAATCTCAAATCACAGCCAATCAGAAGAGTGTGTGGGCGGAGTCTCTCTGCAAATGCACTGCAAATCAGACTCAAATCACAGCCAATCAGAAGAGTGTGTGGGCGGAGTCTCTCTGCAAATGCACTGCAAATCAATCTCAAATCACAGCCAATCAGAAGAGTGTGTGGGCGGACTCTCCCTGCAAATGCACTGCAAATCAGACTCAAATCACAGCCAATCAGAAGAGTGTGTGGGCGGAGACTTCCTGCAAATGCACTGCAAATCAATCTCAAATCACAGCCAATTAGAAGAGTGTGTGGGTGGAGTCTCTCTGCAAAGGCACTGCAAATCAATCTCAAATCACAGCCAATCAGAAGAGTGTGTGGGCGGAGTCTCCCTGCAAATGCACTGCAAATCAGTCTCAAATCACAGCCAATCAGAAGAGCGTATGGGCGGAGACTTCCTGCAAATGCACTGCAAATCAGACTCAAATCACAGCCAATCAGAAGAGTGTGTGGGCGGAGACTTCCTGCAAATGCACTGCAAATCAGTCTCAAATCACAGCCAATCAGAAGAGCGTATGGGCGGAGACTTCCTGCAAATGCACTGCAAATCAGACTCAAATCACAGCCAATCAGAAGAGCGTATGGGCAGAGTCTTCCTGCAAATGCACTGCAAATCAATCTCAAATCACAGCCAATCAGAAGAGTGTGTGGGCGGAGTCTCCCTGCAAATGCACTGCAAATCAGACTCAAATCACGGCCAATCAGAAGAGTGTGTGGGCGGAGTCTCCCTGCAAATGCACTGCAAATCAGTCTCAAATCACAGCCAATCAGAAGAGTGTGTGGGCGGAGTCTCCCGGCAAATGCACTGCAAATCAATCTCAAATCACAGCCAATCAGAAGAGTGTGTGGGCGGAGTCTCCCTGCAAGCGCACTATTTTTCTCTAATATTATCAATCTTGCAAGCAAAGTAGTTCATAAAGTCACGACTGCTGTGCTGTTTGGAAACAGCTTTATTTCTCATTAATGCCACTTTATCAATTAAATACCTAGGGCTGTGTTTGTTTTCTTCTAAGAGGGTCAAAAAATAAGCAGATTTCTGTCTTTCCAAAATCAATCTCAAATCACAGCCAATCAGAAGAGTGTGTGGGCGGAGTCTCTGTAGGCACATTGCACTCGCACCTAAACAGATCTGCGCATAATCAAATTCATAAATATTACACCATTTTAACATTATTAAAAATACATACTGTGCCTGAAACAATCTATGTCATAGAATACACTTCACAATTCACTGTTCACAATTTGAACATTCTTGTTTCCTTTCATTTACTTTCAAGGTCTGAGATGAATTATCCACCGTCTCTTTCAGTAAGTCTACAGCCGTGATCATCATCGTGTGTCGTCATAGTGATCATGGCGAAGAGGCGCTGAGATATTCTGTTGCTAATTAAATGTTGCTTTATAAAGATTGACATCGGTGTCTAGGAAAGGGAAGTCAGTTTTCCTCATTAGGATTCTTACCAAAAATGGTAACCATGGTTACCATGGTCTCCACCAAAATTACATAATTACAAGAACGGTCGCCCAAAAAGAAAGGAAGCATATCGCATTTAATTTGATGGTTTTGGCAGAGGCTGCGGTGATTCATTTAATGAGGTGTCATTTCAGCAGTGGTGTGGACAATGTGAGGTGTAGCTTTCATGAGTCCGATCTGTAAACGCTGGGGTTTACATCCGTCACTGTGAGAGAAAAGACTCTTTGTGCTTCTGTCCTCGTCTTTTCTCACTCTTTCTCTCTGTATCTGTCTGTTTCTCACTGGAAGGAGAATAAAGATGGAGGTTATGCTCCCTATAAACGCTCATCAAACTCTTTAGTGGAGACGTGACTGAGGGCAGCTTCAAAGATCTGAGCGACAGAAACTCTGGAATGAAGTTTCTCTCTTTATGTGCTTCTTGTATTTGTAACTAAGCGTCGTTGAACTGAAGTGATGGCTGCTGAAAATGCAGAAATGAATGAAATCTTACAATATATTCACATAGAAAACAGCTGTTTTGAAGTAGAATAATATTTCACGTTTTAAATGCAGCCTTGGGGAGCAGAAGAGACTTCAGAAACATTATGAAATCTTAATTATTCCAAACGTTTGACCATTAGTGTACAGTAGTGGAGGAGATACAAGTTTGACTAAGCCATCATAATATATTATATAATATTTTTAAAGATGAGAGAAGCACTAAACTTGGTTAAGGTATTTACTATAAAACTACAGGTTTTATTTTACTATATGCACAAAAAATGCATCAAAAAATATGCATTGACTACAACATAATCAGTTATTAATGTTTGGTTGGTTCTCTCTTGTTTTTGCATGTGTTCAACATTTCACAAATAAAACAATCGACTCGCAACTACACAGTATGAATACAAAATCTGTAACGCATTTAAGAATGTCTAGATATTCACACTGGAAGGAAGAAGGGCATGTTCTAGAGTAATGCATCACATCAGTAACTCACTGAAAATATCACTTTGTCACAGAACTGTTCTTTAACAATCTAATAAAGTTCACACTTATCTCTTATTCCAAACATTAATAAAGCGCATTAAACTCCCGCTGGCTGCTTTTCACAGTTTAATATTCATGAGGAACACCTGTGATTGTGCTTCAACACACATTAAACAGGCTGTTAAAGGTCAGCCGTTGGCTGTGCCGAAAGACTGCTTCATGCTGGAGTTTCAGTGGAGAGTTTGGCTCCGGGAAACATCATAATGTCGGCTGTCGTCATCCGAGCGGATCGAGCCTCAACCGAGTCGCGCTGTGAGCGTGAGATAACCCGGGGAGAGACCCGTATAAACCCACATCTCACTCGGATCATTCACCATACCATCGTTCTGTTTGCATGTTCGCAGAAACCCTGAGCTTCTGGCTAGACGCTGGTGAATCAGTGTTGAGCGTCCTGATGAGAAATCCTGCAGAGAACATCAACACGTGTGTGAATCACACAGTCACTGTGTGTGTGTGTGTGACGTGTACATGTACAGTACAGGCCAAAAAAGTGATTGACATCTTCACCCTTTAAATCAAAATACATTTACTGGAGAAGCAATAATGTGTAAAAATTAAGTGAGTTTAGTCTTAAAACAAGAAGAAATATTTCCCTTTGAATTAGGTTTATTTTTCTGACCCCATTGGCAGATATTTATGGCACGCTGTTTTAACTTTTATTCATTTCCAGGATATGAATTCTTGATATCAACAATTCAGTTTTCACTTGTTCAAATTATGGTTACTGATATCAGGAATTAGGAATTTTGATATCAGAATTACATTTCCACTTGTAACAATGCTAATTCTTGATATCAACAATTACATTTTTACTAATTAAAATGCTCATTCTAGATATCAAGAATTAAATTTCAACTAGTAAAAACTATAATTCTTGATATCTGTAATTGTATTTTCACTAGTGAAATGTCACCATAGGCTGCCATTCAAATTCAATTGTTGATTTCAAGAATTGATTTCTTACTAGTTGAAATTCCAAATACACATATCAGCTTTGTATTTCTTACTAGTAGAAATATAATTTTTGATATCAATAATTACGTGGTTACTAGTAAAAAATGTCTAATTGTTGATATCAAGAATTCATATCCTGGAAATTAATAAAAGTTAAAATGGCTTGCCATAGATATTTGTTCTTGTTTTAAGACTAAACTCACTTCATTTTGAAAAATGTTTCAGAAAACAAGACTTAATATCTTCAGTGATTCTGCTTCTTCTCCAGTAAATGTGTCTTGATTTAAGAATGTTTTGATATTTGTGCTGGAAAACGAGACGGAAACACTGAGGAAAAACATCATTTTTTGCACTTTATAAGCACTTTAAACTGTATATTGTTTATTTTCACGGTTTTCTGTTGGGTTTGTGTAGTTTCGGAGCGGGTGATTAGATCTGAGTTGGGGACGCTGCTCTCCTCACTGATATTTGTTCTGGTTATCTGAGTGATCGGCGCCCGCGGGCAGGTTCGGATTGGAGCTTTCAGTCTTCCGTGAACCGCTGGGTCAAAGTGGATGTAATTAAGGAACGCTTCAGTCCGGATCTGTGGGGCGAAACACTATGAGAGCTCAAAGGCTTTTCTACACTTCAGGAAAACAACATTTCGATGAGACGCTCTAAAGGCCATTTCAACTGGATTATTTTGTTTGCTTGTTTCAATCGGACAGCGAAATGACTGGATTGCCGCCTCTGGACTCTCACCGGATCCGTTTGACAGAATCAGAGCAGTTTCTAGAAGTGGCGCTGAACGCCTGAATGAAACTTAGCAAAATAAAGAGTTATTCAATCAATCCAATGACTGATTGTATCGAATCAGTCTCCATGAATTAATGACTCATTTTGTTTTGTTAGTACGAAACATGACTCTCCTGAACGAATCGGTTGAGTGTGTGATTCTGAGTGAGTCCATGTTTTTGAAACAAATCTGTTGAATGAATGATTTTCTGACTCGTTTGTTTCGTTCCTCAATGAATAAAGATGCTGTACAGGCCGATCGGCTCTTTAAATGAATGATTCAATGACTCAGTTGCTGTTTGCCCTGATTGAGACTGATTCATTCATTTGATATCTACTCATATGAGCTCAGAAAAATATATTTTTTTATTTATCACATTTATTTATCATGTCTCAGAATTTCCAGTAAAATGAACTCTATAGTGAAATACGCAGTGTTTTCATTATGTGCTGCTCCAGTCCATACTGTGTTTTGACCTTTATCCCTGTCTCACATCACACACACTCTTGATTATCCTTTAATGAGCTTTTAATGCAGATTCTGTGTTCGTGAAGGATCTCTGACCCGTGGCATTTTGTGCCGGTTGAAGCGAATGGGTTATTAATATCAGACGCGAGTCTATAATGATGTATGTTGATGTCATTAATGTGGCCTGAGCTGTTGTAACTCTCTCAATGTGTGTGTGTGTGTGTGTGTGTGTGTGTGTGTGTGTGTGTGTGTGTGTGTGTGTGTGTGTGTGTGTGTGTGTGTGTGTGTGTGTGTGTGTGTGTGCAGGTGTGCATCGTGCAGAAGCGGGACACAGAGAAGATGTACGCCATGAAGTACATGAACAAGCAGCAGTGCATCGAGCGTGACGAGGTCCGGAACGTCTTCAGAGAGCTGGAGATCCTGCAGGAGATTGAACATGTGTTTTTAGTGAACCTCTGGTGACTATCCTCTCATTCCTCTGATTCCCTCATGTGTTCGGCATGTGCATGAGGACCAGACTCACTTATCGTGCTTTAATAAGGCAAGACACTAAATTATTTAACTAATAAACTAGTGCTGGGCAACGAATAATCGCATCCAAAATAAAAGTGTGTGTGTGCTGTGTACAATTATTTTGTATATAAATACACACACATTCATGTAAATATTTAAGAAAAATGTGTTTTATTTATATATAATATAAATGATGTATTAATATATATACAGTATATACATGCAAATATTTCTTAAATATAAAATAAAAAATATATAAAATATTTTTCTTAATATATTCTTAAATGCATATGTGTGTATTTATATATACAAAATAATTATACACCGTACACACACATATGTAAACTTAAATCGATTAAGCGATTAATCATCATATTTCGCTAGTTGATTGATTACAATCAAGATATGTGCAATAAAATAAGCACTTAAATGTGTATTTTGGACGTTTTATTTCCACTAGTCTTAAAAAAACAGGGTTTGTCTGCAGTGTCTTGCCTTAAATCTTAGTTTTCCTTAATACATGTGTGCAGCTGAAGTAGGATAGATGCGATTACTGCCGAACTCCAGCAAATAGACGTCTTTCCTGATTATATTTGTGACCTCAGGGAAAGAAATGAATGAAATATGCTGCATAAATCCTCTTAATCTGTTTAATGTGGCAGTTCAACCTGAAATAAGATCATCCGCGTAATCCAACACACCTCACCGTTGGACGTCACAGGATCGGAGATTTGTGCGAGTGTGTAGTTGTGTTCATTATCGTCTTCCTCTTTACACGGTCAGGTCGTCTTTAAGGCTGTTTCCATAGAAACACTTCATCACTTCCTGTCCTTCTGTGACTCTGTACCTAATCTAATCCAGTGTGTGTGTGTGTTTCATGCTTTATTTAATGATAATGTGTGTGTTAATGTGCTCTCAGTAGTACAGACCTCATCTTTATATATTACCGGTGAGTGTTCATGGGGAAAATATGAAGATGCGGAGTATGATCTGATTTTTATCGATTAAACTTCATCTCTCGTCTCAGTCACCTCCGTCTGTACGTTCACATCTCAGCGCTGTCTGACTGATGGACAGCACTCGTTCTGGTTGTATGTTTTATATGGCGTTTATCTGAAATAGATTATATTACAATAATAGAGTGGCTTGGAAAATATGAATTTAAAATTTGACGCAGCGGTCTCTGCAAATGGCTGTTATGGAAGCTGGTTTCCACCACGCAATAGAAAATAATAATTGCACGTTTTTATCTCACAATTTGCACTCACAATTTATCTTACAGTTCTGAGTTTATATCTAAAGTCCGAATTGTGAGAAAAAAGTCAGAATTGCAAGTTATAAATTCAAAATTGTATTGTATTTTATTATATATTGTATTGTATTATAATAATTATATTGTATTATAGTAGAGAAGGATTGCACTTAGGAACATTCTTAGACATTATCTAGTGAAACTAGCCTCGGTATGAACTCAATGTAACAACACTTTCTGTTTGTGGACATTGTACAGAAAATGCAGAGAGGATAGTGTAAAACGAGTGACTAGATCATGTAGATCCTGGCGCTCGCAACGCAGAGGTCACGGGTTTGATTCCCAGGCAATGCGTGAACTGATGAAGTGCAAACCTTGAATGCAGTGTTAGTCGCTTTGGATAAAAGCATCTGCATGAATGGAAACTCTGGTAAAGATGATTTTCAGGAAGAGTCTCATCCGAGCGCGAGAATGCTTTACCAGATAATCCTTCATTCCCGGTGTCAATCATCCCTGAACTTCCCAGTGGGAAATGCGATTTGAGAAGGCATTCATGTCCAATTTCCGACTAGGAATTTCCAACTAGGAACATACCTGGAGGAGACAAACCTCTTTAAATGACTCCTGATCGGCAGTCTAAAGAAAAGCCTTACGGAACGACAAGCACGGAGAAGGAAAGACTCGACACATGTGAACTACACACAGTGTGTCTCTGTCTCGTGTGTATTACAGCGCTGGCTCTCTCTCCCACGCTTCATCATGACAGCGCTTCACGTTTCCATCTGTTAAACAATGGCTCCTCTTCCTCCTCTCTCCGCTCATGATGGAGTCGTCAGCCGTTTATAAATATTACCTGTCATTTATTGTTCATCCATATGTGTGGAAACATCAGCAGTCTGGATCCCGGCAGATGTGAGTGTCAGAAACCAGAACGTGTGGAGAAACTTCATCAGAGAAACTTCATCAGAGAAGAACTCAGACGGCAGGTCAAGCGAAAGCATCTGCCTTCTTTCTGTTCCTGAGAGAGAGAGAGAGAGAGAGAGAGAGAGAGAGAGAGAGAGAGAGAGAGAGAGAGAGAAGAGATTCTGTTACATCTTAAGAACTTTTCAAGAATTGCATTCTTAGACTTTATCTTAAAATCCCCCTGTTGTCAATAATTTAATTCATTAAAACTCATCTTTGATCACCAAAATTACATATTTAAAAAAAAATTCTTGACGCCTTAAAATATCTTGAATGTAGCTCAACACCCTCGCCTCATTTAGCATGCGCGGTTCTATGAATATGCAAATGAGCCCCGCCTCCACTCACTCACTCAGCTCAGAGATCCACTGGTTGACGATCACACGTTGATCTGATTGGTTACAAGGTAGTTTGTGACGTCAGAAACACCAGCGATTTCAAAGCGTGTTTTTGAGACTGTCTTTGGTTCACTGCAGTTTTAAGGAGGAAATACTCAGCAATGCTGTCGACTTATGAATTTACACATGGTTTGTCTTAAAGCAGATTAAAAACACCACATAGACACATAAACTACATTAAAAGCTGGATTTACACTAGCTAGCCTGTAATAACCTGTAGTGTTTACTAAGTCAGTCTAGTGTTATAAACGTCTAGCAGTGTTGAAGCACTAAAGTTGAGTTTGTCCTGCAGCGTTTCTGCATTATGGCAGTTTTGAACACATTTTCTTTAGAATATATATAAAAAATAAGCTTTATATAAGAACAATAAATGTTCTGTCCTCCTTTAGATAGCTAGATAAATGTGTGTGTGAGAGTTCTTTGTGTGAGGGAAAGAGTGTGTGTGTGTGTGTGTGTGTGTGTGTGTAAGTAAGTGTGTCAGAGTTTGTGTTCTTTGAAGGACAGCGATGCTATTGTGAGTGTGTGAGAGTGTGTGTGTGTGTTCTTTGAAGGACAGCAATGCTTCTGTAAGTCATGTGAAGAAGGGAAGGACGGTTCGACATTGACGACTCCATCTGAACACGGTGTCTATATATAATTATTTAGTTGAAGCAGACAGGATTTTCTCTTTCATGCGTCTCACACACACACACACACACACACACACACACACTGAGCTTTGAACAGCCCCGTCTCTGTGAGTCAAAGGATCTTCTGCTGTCGGGAATAAAGAGGGCTTCCTCCTCCACTCTTTTAAGCCTTTAAAATGTCAAGTATGCAGAAAATTGTAATTACTGTATCCGTTTACCAGCTCTGAGTCACGGCAGAAAACAGCTCCGTCACACACACACACACACACCGTCCGTAAAGCACAAACACTCGTCTCACTGACACACACATCTCGCTGATGTCTCAGTCGTTGCTGTCCCTTGATCACGATCAGAGCAGAAGAACACACACATTTCTCATCCGATCCTCAAACCAGCTGTGCGGCTCATATTGGAATTTCAATCTTAAGGATTGTGTTTACATTCAATATTTCCAAAGCATTATACACAGAAACAAGGAATTAGAGGTACAAAGAAAATACACAATAAAATATTACAATAACAAAAAAACTAGAAAAAAGTATAAAATAAAAAAAGGTGCTATATATATATGGGTAATTTTTCACTAATCTCATTATATCCAACTAAAACCTTAAAACCAGGCGATCTTTTCAGTTTTATTTTTGACCCAAATATGGCTTCCGTTTGCCCGAAGTGAAGCGACAGCGATTGTCTGAAATCCACCTGAGAGTTCTTTCAGCTATGTTCTCTTTATGTGAAACCAATAACGCAGAATCATCTGCATATAAAAAAGTTCACATGAACATACAGACTTAAGGCCATTTATATATAGAAGGAAAAAAAGTGGACCCAAAACAGTCCCTTGAGGAACCCCACATTCTGTACATTGTTCCTCCAGTGTCCACCTCCTGCTTCCTATCCTTCAGATCTCACCCATCTGACTGCTAAGTCATTAAAACCAATGGCTTTTAATTTGCGTACCAGAGTAAAATGTCAACGGTATCAAAGGCCCTCTGTAGGCCTAACATGACCATACCACAACAATGACCTTTATCTTCCTAATGTGGTCCGTTAGATGCAATAAACAGGTGTCAGGGGAATGTGATTTACGAAAACCAGACTGGAACTCATAGAGTAGATTGTGTGATGCTAAATATTTGTCAGTCTTTTCAAAAATAATCTTTTCAATTATCTTTGACTAATTACACAGAATAGAAACCGGTCTATAGTTTCCATGGTCTAATTTACTCCCTTTCTTGTGAAGTGGAATCACTGGTAAGCTTGGAAATGTCCTTGCTCAATAGACATGTTTATGATATGGGTGATGGGTGATAACCTCAGCAGCATCTCTTCAGAATCGAGATGGAATATATAAAACAAGGGTTTTAAGCTTCTCAAGTACGACTTCCTCTGACACCTTTTCAATAGAGACGTCTTCTGCTTAGACCTCTTGACCCCTAACCTGAGAATAAAAGTCAAAGATTTGACCTTCACCGTACTGGACAGGTATTTATTCCACCAGTTTACTAGCGACTGATGAGAAGTAGTTGTTAAAACTATCACTGTCACCTTTTCTGCTGTGACATTATTCTCCAAATCAAGAGTTATGTAAGTAGTTTTTGTTTTCAGCCTGTTACTGTAGTCAAGCTGCTTGAGGGACTTCCATAACTGACTTGAGTCATTTCTATATTCCACAATTTTCTCATTAAAATAGGCCTTTTTAGCATTGACCACTAATCTGCTCACTTCATTTCTCACCTTTTTGTACTCTTGTTTCTCTTGAATGTGTCATACTTCTTATTTCTCATCCTAATTGCCTCGAGAATATCATCATTTATCCAGGGTTCTGTCCTCTGTTTAACTCTTACTATTTTAAATGGGGCTAATTTGTCTACAACTTCATTTAAAAGAGCACCATGCTTTATCAGCATCATTACATTGCAACACAGCAGAACAGTTTATTAAATTCTAAATTGCTGTACCTTTTCAGCGACCTGACTCCTACAGAGCTATGACTATTGAGCCCTGCTTTCTTTATCTTTCGAGTACAGAAAACTGAATGATCACTCAATCCATAATTAATTACCCCACTTTCTGCTATCCTAGACTTTTCTGACACTAGAACAAGTGGAAGAACAGACACGTGTTGGTTCTTTGATAAGATGATGTAAACTAAATGAGCGACAAAAAATCATTAACGCCTTATAGCCGGAAAGGTCCATCTTTCGAGGATCAGTATTAAAATCTCCTATCATGATAACTTCTGATTTGAAAAAGTCCATACACTTTGAGCATACTTCTTCCAGAATTTTATAAAACATTGTCTGGTCAGGTGGCCTGATGGATGGATGGATGGATGAAAGGAGGATGGATGATGGATGGATAGATGAATGGAGGATGGATGGAGGATGGATGGATGAATGGAGGATGGATGGATGAATGGAGGATGGATGATGGATGGATGATGGATGGATGGATGAATGGAAGATGGATGGATGAATGGAGGATGGATGGATGGATGGAGGATGGATGATGGATGGATGATGGATGGATGGATGGATGGATGGATGGATGATGGATGAATGGAGGATGGATGGATGGATGGAGGATGGATGGATGAATGATGGATGGATGGATGGATGGAGGATGGATGAATGAAGGATGGATGGATGGATGATGGATGGATGATGGATGAATGAAGGATGGATGAATGGAGGATGGATGATGGATGGATGATGGATGGATGGATGGATGGATGAATGGAGGATGGATGGATGGATGGAGGATGGATGGATGAATGAAGGATGGATGGATGGATGGATGGATGATGGATGAATGGAGGATAGATGGATGGATGAATGATGGATGGATGAATGGAGGATGGATGGATGGATGGATGGATGGATGAATGATGGATGGATGGATGGATGATGGATGGATGGATGGATGGATGATGGATGAATGGAGGATGGATGGATGGATGAATGATGGATGGATGGATGGATGGATGAATGGAGGATGGATGGAGGATGGATGAATGATGGATGGATGGATGGATGAATGATGGATGGATGAATGATGGATGGATGGATGGATGAATGATGGATGGATGGATGGATGGATGATGGATGGATGATGGATGGATGGATGGATGGATGAATGTAGGATGGATGGATGGATATATTTTACCTATATTTGTAAGATTGAGAGACTGAGTGTTTTAGCACAGTAAAAACAATGTATAATCTGCTACTTAAAGGGACAGTTCACTCAAAATAGATCATTCTGTCATCATTTACTCATTTACCCATATGTCGTTCCAACCTGCATGACTTACTTTGGTCTGTAAAAGAAGAAACCGAACACTGATCCTGTCGAGCGTCTCTGTCTCTCCTCCGCTGGAACTTTCCTCTGTTCCCAGACCAGAAACTTGTGAAGTTCATTCGGGACGTTCCTCATTAAGCACCTTGAGAAATAAGGCCAGCCGAGAGGCGTTGGTGCGTGACACATTCAGGAGGAATCCACAGAGGAATGAAGCGTGTGTGTGTGTGTGTGTGTGTGTGTTTGAGAGGGAGTGTTAAGGACATTTAATTTAAAATTCTGCAATATTACTGATCTGCTGCATTGACACCATTATATGAGAACTGCACTGAGCTGGACGATGACATCATGGTTTTCATCAGCGGCTATACAAATAAATGAACTAAATTAATAACATTTTTACAACAAAATGAAACATCACTGAACTTACTTCAGCTGGACTGGCACTTTTTTCTATAAACAAACTTTGTTGCATTATCACAAAGATCAGTGATCTGGATCCGGCTGACTACA
>CM040811.1:35397000-35419500 GCA_022829025.1 Squalius cephalus
AACTGTCTCCCTGTCTGTCTGTCTGTCTGTCTGTCTGTCTGTCTGTTTGTATGTCTGTCTGACTGTCTGTTTGTCTGTCTGTCTGTCTGTCTGTCTGTCTGTCTGTCTGTGTCTGTCTGATTGTGTCTGACTCTGTCTGTCTGTCTGACTGTTTGTCTGTCTGTCTGTCTGTCTGTCTGTCTGTCTGACTGACTGTGTTTCTGTTTAACTGTCTCCCTGTCTGTCTGTCTGTCTGTCTGTCTGTCTGTCTGTTTGTATGTCTGTCTGTTTGTCTGTCTGTCTGTCTGTCTGTCTGTGTCTGTCTGATTGTGTCTGACTCTGTCTGTCTGTCTGACTGTTTGTCTGTCTGTCTGTCTGTCTGTCTGTCTGTCTGACTGACTGACTGACTGTTTCTGTTTGACTGTCTCCCTGTCTGTTTGTATGTCTGTCTGACTGTGTCTGACTGTGTCTGTCTGTCTGTCTGTCTGTCTGTCTGTCTGTCTGTTTGACTGTCTGTCTGTCTGTCTGTCTGTCTGTCTGTCTATCTGTCTGACTGTGTCTGTCTGTGTCTGTCTGTCTCTCTGACTGACTGTGTTTCTGTTTGACTGTCTGTCTGTCTGTCTGTCTTTCTGTCTGTCTGATTGTGTCTGACTGTGTCTGTCTCTCTGACTGACTGTGTTTCTGTTTGTCTGTCTGTCTCTCTGACTGACTGTGTTTCTGTTTGTCTGTCTGTCTGTCTGTGTCTGTCTGTGTCTGTCTGATTGTGTCTGATTCTGTCTGTCTGTTTGTTTGTTTGTCTGTCTGTCTGATTCTGTCTTGTCTGTCTGTGTCTGTCTGATTGTGTCTGACTGTCTGTCTGACTGTCTGTCTGTTTGTTTGTCTGTCTGTCTGTCTGTCTGATTCTGTCTGTCTGTCTGTCTGTCTGTGTCTGTCTGATTGTGTCTGACTGTGTCTGTCTGTCTGTTTGTATATATGTATGTCTGTCTGACTGACTGTCTGTCTTTCTGTCTCCCTGTCTGTCTGTCTGTCTGTTTGTATGTATGTCTGTCTGTCTGTCTGTCTGTCTGTGTCTGTCTGATTGTATCTGACTGTGTCTGTCTGTCTGTCTGTCTGTCTGTCTGACTGTTTGTCTGTCTGTCTGTCTGTCTGTCTGTCTGTCTGTCTGACTGACTGTGTTTCTGTTTAACTGTCTCCCTGTCTGTCTGTCTGTCTGTCTGTCTGTCTGTTTGTATGTCTGTCTGACTGTCTGTTTGTCTGTCTGTCTGTCTGTCTGTCTGTCTGTGTCTGTCTGATTGTGTCTGACTCTGTCTGTCTGTCTGACTGTTTGTCTGTCTGTCTGTCTGTCTGACTGACTGACTGACTGACTGTTTCTGTTTGACTGTCTCCCTGTCTGTTTGTATGTCTGTCTGACTGTGTCTGACTGTGTCTGTCTGTGTCTGTCTGTCTCTCTGACTGACTGTGTTTCTGTTTGACTGTCTGTCTGTCTGTCTGTCTTTCTGTCTGTCTGATTGTGTCTGACTGTGTCTGTCTCTCTGACTGACTGTGTTTCTGTTTGTCTGTCTGTCTGTCTCTCTGACTGACTGTGTTTCTGTTTGTCTGTCTGTCTGTCTGTCTGTGTCTGTCTGATTGTGTCTGACTGTGTCTGTCTGTCTCTCTGACTGACTGTGTTTCTGTTTGTCTGTCTGTCTGTCTGTGTCTGTCTGATTGTGTCTGATTGTGTCTGACTGTGTCTGACTGTGTCTGTCTGTCTGACTGTCTGTTTGTATGTCTGTCTGATTGTGTCTGATTGTGTCTGATTGTGTCTGACTGTGTCTGTCTGTTTGTATGTCTGTCTGACTGTCTGTTTGACTTTCTGTCTCTCTGTCTGTCTCTCTGTTCGTCTGACTGTCTCTCTGTCTGTCTGTCTGTCTGTCTGTCTGTCTGACTGTGTCTATCTCACTGACTGCTGTCTGTCCATCAGAGGCCGTATGAGATCCACGGCAGTAATTCGGTGGAGTCTCTGCTGCAGTTGTTCAGCACCGTCAGTGTTCAGTACAGCTCCTCCTGGCACAAAGACCTCGTGTCACTGCTGAGGAAGGTAAGAGCTCATCTTACATGTGATGAACAAACACAACTCACAGATTCTTATTCTCATGTCAGTTTAGTTGGGCGGTTGCTAGGGTGTTTTGGGTATTTGACAGGCATTTCTATGTTTTAAGCAGCTCTGCAGTTGCTAGGGTGTTCTAGGTGGTTGCTATGGTGTCATGGGTCGTTGTTAGGTGAGTTCTTACCGAGCCTCTTCCTCAACAAACTGCATTAATAAGGATTAAATGGAAAAAAGATGGAGAGGAATGAAAATAGACGGAACACAGATGGAGTCAGAATGAATGAAGAGAACATAAAACACTAATTATGCAGGAGAGAATAAAGGGAAAGATTGAGACGAGCGAGAGAAAGAGGAGCTGATGATAATGAGAGATAAGTGAAGAAAACGAGTGGAGAGACAGAAGAAATATTATGAGAGGAAAATGGATAGGAGTGAAGAACAGAGGAGCGAGGAGAGATATTACAGTCGTTTATTAGACCAGTTACAAACAGAAGAATCAGAGGAGAAGAGCATTGTGGGTACAGGAGTGTGATGCTCAGAACTTCCTCTTTTAGGTCAAATCAGCTTTATACAGCACAGATTGATTCAAAGCAGCTTCACAGTAATAAACAGATGTAAACTTCATCAAATATCCTCTCTTCCCAGTCTGTCAGTAACGCTCTGTTTACTTCCTGTCTCTATGAAGCCCCTCCTTCTGAAAAGCACACTGTGCTCTGATTGGTCGGCTGGAGCGGTGTGTTGTGATTGGTCGAGCGCTTCGAGTGTGTTTGGAAAATGTCCCGCCTCTTACCATAACCGCCAGTTTAACACACTACTAACTCACTCAGTGGTCTACTTTAGGGGATTTATTTTATACTAAATTATATTTACATTGTATTTATAATCCATTTATTCACTTTTTGAGCATAGACCTGAAAATTTAATTTCCAACTTAAACTAGGCTAAATCTTGAATGCTTTAGAGCAACAGACTTAAGTTTAATCTTTTTTCGAAGACGACACTTGGCAGATTATTGATGAAGTGAAAAAAGTTTTAGAAAAGTAAACTTAAAAAAAGCTACAGAATTTTACGTGTATTGTTATAAAAAATGCACAAAAATACTATTTTCATTTTTATATGTTTTTTACATGTATACTCTAAAACTACACGAAAATCAAAGCCATAAATCTGAACAAGTTGTGTTCCAAATCTGAGCTTGATATCTCAGTAAATGGTCTTTCAGTGAGAGTGTGTTCGGCTGCAGTACCAAACGCTTCCACTAGAGGAAACTCGTCTCCATTCATTTACAATGCAGCATTTCTGACCGCGAGGAACTCAAGTGTGTTTTTTTAAGGACTTTTTAACCTTTTCGAATCGTGTGTGTGTGTGTGTGTGTGTGTGTGTGTGTGTGTGTGTGTGTGTGTGTGATTCTGCAGTTGTTGACAGTGAACCCTGAGCACCGGTTCTGTAGTCTGGCTCAGATGCAGACGGCTCCCTATCTCTCCGACGTCAGCTGGGACGATGTGTATGAGAAGAAGATGGAGCCCGGGTTCGTTCCCAATGTGAGATTGAGTTCCAGTAGTGACAGAACACACACACACACACACACACACACACACACACACACACACACGATCAGGGTCTAAAGCGAACACTCATGCCAAAAAGAGCCGATGTGAGAGTTGCTGTTCGGAATAATGCATCGTTCATTTAAATCACAATCCCTCCAAACCTGCACACATGCTTACTCTCAGTCAAAGTGAACTTACTCTCTTGTTTTTCCAAGAAAGTAAGAAAAGCAACGTCCTTACTTATTAAACGTCCTGCTTTAATAGAAAACATTGTGACATAGAGTCTTTAAATAATAATTCCAAAGGGACAAAATCTATTTTAAGGCAGTGATGTGAAATACCGTTTCATAGCCAGTAAAACCATATTTATGGCCTATAAATGTTCTGCACTGACAGGTGTTGATTTGGTTAGTTTTAGACCCTGTACACACACACACACACACTCTCTCTTTCTCTCTCACACACTCTCACACACACACACTCTCACACACACACACACACACACACTCTCTCTTTCTCTCTCACACACTCTCACACACACACACTCTCACACACACACACACACACACACACACACTCTCTCTCTCTCTCACACACACACACACACACACACACACACACTCATGATGAGGAAACACTGCTGTATTCTCAGTAGTGTGTGTTTTCTCTTCTCTCTCACACACACACACACACACACACACACACACACACACTCACTCACTCACTCACTCACTCACTCACTCACTCTCTCACACACACACACACACACACACACACACACACACTCACTCACTCACTCACTCACTCACTCACTCACTCTCTCACACACACACACACACACACACACACACACACACACACACTCACTCACTCACTCACTCACTCTCTCACACACACACACACACTCACTCACTCATGATGAGGAAACGCTGCTGTATTCTCAGTAGTGTGTGTTTTCTTCTCTCGAACAGAAAGGGCGTCTGCATTGCGATCCGACCTTCGAACTGGAGGAGATGATTCTGGAGTCTCGGCCGCTTCACAAGAAGAAGAAGCGACTGGCCAAAAACAGATCGAGAGACAACAGCAAAGATTCTCAGTCTGTGAGTGAAAAGGACATTTCACTGATATAGTGTGACATTTAAACCTTAACAGCGCTGGATCACATGATTATGAGGCGTGTCTGTGATCAGATCACATGACTATGAGGCGTGTCTGTGATCAGATCACATGATTATGAGGCGTGTCTGTGATCAGATCACATGATTATGAGCCGTGTCTGTGATCAGATCACATGATTATGAGGCATGTCTGGAATCAGATCACATGATTATGAGGCGTGTCTGGAATCAGATCACATGATTATGAGCCGTGTCTGTGATCAGATCACATGATTGAGGCGTGTCTGTGATCAGATCACATGATTATGAGGCGTGTCTGGAATCAGATCACATGATTATGAGGCGTGTCTGGAATCAGATCACATGATTATGAGCCGTGTCTGTGATCAGATCACATGATTATGAGGCGTGTCTGGAATCAGATCACATGACTATGAGGCGTGTCTGTGATCAGATCACATGATTATGAGGCGTGTCTGTGATCAGATCACATGATTATGAGGCGTGTCTGTGATCAGATCACATGACGATGAGGTGTGTCTGTGATCAGATCACATGATTGTGAGGCGTGTCTGTGATCAGATCACATGATTATGAGGCGTGTCTGTGATCAGATCACATGATTATGAGGCGTGTCTGTGATCAGATCACATGATTATGAGGCGTGTCTGTGATCAGATCACATGACGATGAGGTGTGTCTGTGATCAGATCACATGATTATGAGGCGTGTCTGTGATCAGATCACATGATTATGAGGCGTGTCTGGAATCAGATCACATGATTATGAGCCGTGTCTGGAATCAGATCACATGATTATGAGCCGTGTCTGTGATCAGATCACATGATTATGAGGCGTGTCTGGAATCAGATCACATGACTATGAGGCGTGTCTGTGATCAGATCACATGATTATGAGGCGTGTCTGTGATCAGATCACATGATTATGAGGCGTGTCTGTGATCAGATCACATGATTATGAGGCGTGTCTGTGATCAGATCACATGACGATGAGGTGTGTCTGTGATCAGATCACATGATTATGAGGCGTGTCTGTGATCAGATCACATGACGATGAGGTGTGTCTGTGATCAGATCACATGATTATGAGGCGTGTCTGTGATCAGATCACATGATTATGAGGCGTGTCTGTGATCAGATCACATGATTATGAGGCGTGTCTGGAATCAGATCACATGATTATGAGCCGTGTCTGTGATCAGATCACATGATTATGAGGCGTGTCTGGAATCAGATCACATGACTATGAGGCGTGTCTGTGATCAGATCACATGATTATGAGGCGTGTCTGTGATCAGATCACATGATTATGAGGCGTGTCTGTGATCAGATCACATGATTATGAGGCGTGTCTGTGATCAGATCACATGATTATGAGGCGTGTCTGTGATCAGATCACATGATTATGAGGCGTGTCTGTGATCAGATCACATGATTATGAGGCGTGTCTGTGATCAGATCACATGACGATGAGGTGTGTCTGTGATCAGATCACATGATTATGAGCCGTGTCTGTGATCAGATCACATGATTATGAGGCGTGTCTGGAATCAGATCACATGACTATGAGGCGTGTCTGTGATCAGATCACATGATTATGAGGCGTGTCTGTGATCAGATCACATGACGATGAGGTGTGTCTGTGATCAGATCACATGATTATGAGGCGTGTCTGTGATCAGATCACATGATTATGAGGCGTGTCTGTGATCAGATCACATGACGATGAGGTGTGTCTGTGATCAGATCACATGATTATGAGCCGTGTCTGTGATCAGATCACATGATTATGAGGCGTGTCTGGAATCAGATCACATGACTATGAGGCGTGTCTGTGATCAGATCACATGATTATGAGGCGTGTCTGTGATCAGATCACATGATTATGAGGCGTGTCTGTGATCAGATCACATGACGATGAGGTGTGTCTGTGATCAGATCACATGATTATGAGGCGTGTCTGTGATCAGATCACATGATTATAAGGCGTGTCTGTGATCAGATCACATGATTATGAGGCGTGTCTGTGATCAGATCACATGACGATGAGGTGTGTCTGTGATCAGATCACATGATTATGAGGCGTGTCTGTGATCAGATCACATGATTATGAGGTGTGTCTGTGATCAGATCACATGATTATGAGGCGTGTCTGTGATCAGATCACATGATTATGAGGCGTGTCTGTGATCAGATCACATGACGATGAGGTGTGTCTGTGATCAGATCACATGATTATGAGGCGTGTCTGTGATCAGATCACATGATTATGAGGCGTGTCTGTGATCAGATCACATGATTATGAGGCGTGTCTGTGATCAGATCACATGATTATGAGGCGTGTCTGTGATCAGATCACATGATTATGAGCCGTTTCTGTGATCAGATCACATGATTATGAGGTGTGTCTGTGATCAGATCACATGACGATGAGGTCATCTCGCTGCTCTTACTGAAGATGAGCTTCTATGGTCTGGAGACGCCGGAAGCGAAGGCATTATTACCTGGATGATTAAATTATGAAGCTTTCAGAGCTGCAGCTTCTCCTGAAACACGCCGGGCTATTTTTGGAGTTTCCAGCAGGATTCTGTGTTCGGAGCTCAACACAACAACAGCTGACAGAAATATGTTCTCTATTTTCCTCACGTTCCCATTCAGTTAAACATCCAGTTTTTGTTAATAAATGTTTTTTTTCTTGGTCATGCGAACGTTAAAGGAACATTCCATTCTTCAAACGTTATTGGAACGTTAGTTTTGAATGTTCTCTGAAACAATAGTAACATTTTAAAACATTAGACGAACGTCCAGCTGAAACATTTCAGTAAAAATAACGCTCCATGAACGATATAAATAATAGATATTAGACTAGATAACTCTGAACGATGGCTGTGTGAATGTGGCTGGCGTCTGACGGCTGATGATTGTCTTTGTTTCCTCCTGCAGGAGAACGAGTATCTTCAGGAGTGCCTTGAAGTCGTCCAGCAGGAGTTCATGATCTTCAACCGTGAAAAGTGAGAATATAAAAACTAGAGTTCTTAGTCATATGTTCTTGAAGATTAGGCTTAGTTCACCCAGAAATGAAAATTCTGTCCTCAATCACACAACAAAAGTTTTTCCTCTGTACAGATGAAAACGTTATCAGAGTTATTCCCGTTCACATGGATCGGCGGGAATGACTATAAACGCTGTATATGCAGGCCAGACAAGTAACTGGAGATGTCAGTTTGTAAAGAAAGACTACGCTCAAATGCGCATATCTATAGACTAAATACGTAATATGCGTCACCGTTTACACAGATTCACGTTTATACGTTTACGGTGTTGCTTTCAAAAACTTGCACCTTGGATCCTGTTTCCCAGTTTGAGTTCTGGAGCTCCAAACACTGTAGTGCGAATGAACGGCCAGAACACATTAAAAGTTTCTGTTTTCTTAGAACGGTGTCTTTATTTCTACAGCGCTTTTTACAGTACAGAGTGTTTCAAAGCAGCTTTACAGAGACAACAGGAAAATAATGCAACAGAGTTTGTTTCTGGAGAAAACAGAACAGGAATCTGAACACTGGATAAAGCCAAATACATTTCCTCATGTTATTGGGAGTAAAATGTTGTATAAATCAGGTGAAGGATATATAAATAAACCCTCAGAATATAGATATGAATAATTTGGTGTGTGAGAAGCTGCTGAAGTGGAGATTTCTGCCTTTAAAGAGATGGATTGAGATTTAAATATATTTCTATGTGCAGGTAAAGCAGGGCTATGGGATCAATATCTCTCAAAGGTATTGCGGTCACAGATAAAAAAAATAACATTTAAAAACACAAATATATTGTATATATATAACTAAAAAAATGATCAGAATACCAAACAACGTGGTCACAGATCAAAATATAATAATCGTGAATCAAAAAATAACAAGCAGGAATAAAAACTTTAAACACATAAAAACTGCACAAAACTTAAACTTATGTTCATGTTTTCTTAAAAATTATGTTTTTCCTTGGTTTTATTGCGCTGTATTTTGTGCTCTCGTACATTTTTGCATTTTACGTCACCATTGGTCCACTAGTTCTAGATTGACAGCTCCTCCTCTAGCCAATCAGTCGAAGAGGGAAGGTGACGTCACACCAATGACCGCGTTGTTTGCTTTTCTGATCATTTTGCATGATTTCTTTCAGTTTGTGCAATATATTTTTACAAACGTTTTTAAATTTTTGATTCACGCTTATTATTATTTTTATCCGTGACCGCAATTCTTTTACTATTGATCCCATACAGGACAGATGCAGTTGTGTGTTTTACACCAGATGTGTGTGCAGTTGTGTGTGTTTTACACCAGATGTGTGTGCCGTTGTGTGTGTTTTACAGCAGATGTGTGTGCAGTTGTGTGTGTTTTACATCAGATGTGTGTGCAGTTGTGTGTTTTACACCAGATGTGTGTGCAGTTGTGTGTGTTTTACACCAGATGTGTGTGCCGTTGTGTGTGTTTTACAGCAGATGTGTGTGCAGTTGTGTGTGTTTTACATCAGATGTGTGTGCAGTTGTGTGTGTTTTACATCAGATGTGTGTGCAGTTGTGTGTGTTTTACATCAGATGTGTGTGCAGTTGTGTGTTTTACATCAGATGTGTGTGCAGTTGTGTGTTTTACAGCAGATGTGTGTGCAGTTGTGTGTTTTACAGCAGATGTGTGTGCAGTTGTGTGTGTTTTACATCAGATGTGTGTGCAGTTGTGTGTGTTTTACATCAGATGTGTGTGCAGTTGTGTGTTTTACACCAGATGTGTGTGCAGTTGTGTGTTTTACAGCAGATGTGTGTGCCGTTGTGTGTTTTACAGCAGATGTGTGTGCAGTTGTGTGTTTTACAGCAGATGTGTGTGCAGTTGTGTGTTTTACAGCAGATGTGTGTGCAGTTGTGTGTGTTTTACATCAGATGTGTGTGCAGTTGTGTGTTTTACAGCAGATGTGTGTGCAGTTGTGTGTGTTTTACATCAGATGTGTGTGCAGTTGTGTGTGTTTTACATCAGATGTGTGTGCAGTTGTGTGTTTTACAGCAGATGTGTGTGCCGTTGTGTGTGTTTTACAGCAGATGTGTGTGCAGTTGTGTGTGTTTTACATCAGATGTGTGTGCAGTTGTGTGTGTTTTACATCAGATGTGTGTGCAGTTGTGTGTGTTTTACATCAGATGTGTGTGCAGTTGTGTGTGTTTTACATCAGATGTGTGTGCAGTTGTGTGTGTTTTACATCAGATGTGTGTGCAGTTGTGTGTTTTACAGCAGATGTGTGTGCCGTTGTGTGTGTTTTACAGCAGATGTGTGTGCCGTTGTGTGTGTTTTACATCAGATGTGTGTGCAGTTGTGTGTGTTTTACATCAGATGTGTGTGCAGTTGTGTGTTTTACATCAGATGTGTGTGCAGTTGTGTGTTTTACAGCAGATGTGTGTGCAGTTGTGTGTGTTTTACATCAGATGTGTGTGCAGTTGTGTGTTTTACAGCAGATGTGTGTGCAGTTGTGTGTGTTTTACAGCAGATGTGTGTGCAGTTGTGTGTGTTTTACATCAGATGTGTGTGCAGTTGTGTGTTTTACAGCAGATGTGTGTGTGTGTGTGTTCAGGTTGAAGCGTCGGCAGGAGGAGGGCTGTCTGGGAGCAGATGGAGATGGAGATGGAGATGGAGATGGAGATCCAGACGCCGATGAAGCCGAAGCCGAAGCCGAAGGAGGAACCGAGGATGAAGAGACCGAACCCGAACCCGAGACCTCCAAACTGAGCATGTGCGGCTCGGTCTGCTCGTCTCCTGGAAGCTGCTAGCGCTCGCCATGCCTTTAAACCCTCATGATCAGAGCCGTCTCCTGCAGCAAGTTTGAACTTCTATGCAACGTATCTCTTCAGCATGATGTAAAATAGAGATTGTAGAGGCAAATCAACACGCTTGAGTATGACGACACCCCATGAAACTGATGAAGGAGCTCTTCGTCTTCAGGCAGAAACGCCATCCACACATGAAGCTGCTTGAGGATCCGTTGATATTTCACATGCATTTGTATGTTTACATACGTGAGTTATTATTGGTCATGGAAGCATCTGGTGCCTTTTGAGTTCAGCACCGAGTTTCTTGCTTTCATGCGCTGTGAGAAGACTAACTATAGGACTAGTTAACACACACTAGTGAGTGTTATTCTTCTTCTTTCATCCTCATATCAGGAAAAACAATTCACCCCATAATTCGCACAGGTTTACTGGTTACACTGTCCTCCAATAGATCATTGATGCATGATATTTTCTCCTGTTTTCCTCATCCGTGCTCCAGACGTCGGTGTTTTCCAGCCGTTTGAGATGTTCCTCCACAGCACTTTAAAGCAGAAATTCTGTGGTAGAATTCAATCGGAGAGTCATTTGTTTCGTTTTTTCTTCTAAAGAAATGGAAAATGCATTGACAAATCTGTTTACAGTGAGATGAACTGCAGTCATGTCGATTTAATTCTACATGAGGGTGATCACATGACCATTTCTACTTTCAGCATTTCCTTTAAAGCTTTTATTTCCTGAAGGGCTCATCACCCTGTTTATTGTAAATATCCAGTAGTCATTAGTTTACACCATGATTTACTAATAGTTTTGGAGGAGGTACAGTTTAACAGTATATACATATTGGTTCCTGAATTAAAGATCATCAGTATTTTCATCCATTTCCCTAGAGGAAATCAGTATTTACACTACCGGTTAAAAGTAAGAAATCATTAGGATTTTTAAATGTTTTTGAATGAAGTCTCTTCTGCTCACCAAGGCTGCATTTATTTGAGCAAAAATGAGTGTTTAATGCTGCCTTCATGTGCTATCGGAATTATCCTAGGAAATATGAGTTTCCTAGTCGGAAATTTCCTAATTGTAGTTTCCTTGTCGGAAAATCCTATTTGGAAATTTCCTAGTTGTAGTTTCCTAGTCGGAAAATCCTAGTTGGAGTTTCCTAGACGGAAATTCCTAGTTGTAGTTTCCTAGTCGGAAATTTTCTAGTTGTAGTTTCCTAGTCGGAAAATCCTATTTGGAAATTCCTAGTTGGAGTTTTCTTGTCGGAAATTCCTAGTTGGAGTTTCCTAGACGGAAATTCCTAGTTGTAGTTTCCTAGTCGGAAATTTTCTAGTTGTAGTTTCCTAGTCGGAAAATCCTATTTGGAAATTCCTAGTTGTTGTTTCCTAGTCGGAAATTTTCTAGTTGTAGTTTCCTAGTCGGAAATTGGACATGAATGCCCTCTCAAATGGTATTTACCACTGGGAAGCTCGAGGAGGATTATGACATCCGAGTTTCCGAGTTGGGCGGGCCATAAACTTTAAACACGGCGATGCTGCTGTGACTGCTATTCTTTATTAATTATCCTACAACAGCTACATTGCCTTGTCTTGATGTTAAAGTAGTGCATATTTACAAATATGAATAATTATATATTGTGTTTTATACACAGCTACAATAGCATGGAAGTAGAATAGGAAGTAGGAAATTTCCGATTGCATATGAAGGCATAAGCTCCTTGTCAAAGGATCCATAAACGTAGTAAAATATGTGGCGTATGATGATTTTATTATGATGCCTTCACGTGTTAATGAAAATGTCCTACTCCTGAAGTCGTGATTACGAGCTTGTCATGTTCAAGTGCTTTGTTGTTGGAAAAGACAGAAATCCTGGAGGACACCAGGTTTATTCTTGCCTATTTATTGTGAAAATCTTATTAAAGCCAAAATGATTGACAACCATATAAACATTCACCGCGTTACCTAGAATCTATCCACAATTTCAGTCAAATTCAGGCCATTTTCTCTATCAAAATTATCTCTGAGTTTTCCACAGTAAATACAACTTGAGAAGGTGTTCATGACCAATGTCTGACTAGGAAACTCTGACTTAGAATTTCTGACTAGGAAACTCGTATTTATAATAATTCCAATAGCACATGAAGGCAGCACAAATCTTAATAAACAGGCATGTAATGCTGCCTTCACATGCTATCAGAATTATCGTAAATATGAGTTTCCTTGACGGAAATTACTAGTTGTAGTTTCCTAGTCGGAAATACGCAGTTGGAAATTTCTAGTTGTAGTTTCCTAGTCGGAAATATGCAGTTGGAAATTTCTAGTTGTAGTTTCCTAGTCGGAAATACGCAGTTGGAAATTTCTAGTTGTAGTTTCCTAGTCGGAAATACGCAGTTGGAAATTTCTAGTTGTAGTTTCCTAGTCGGAAATACGCAGTTGGAAATTTCTAGTTGTAGTTTCCTAGTCGGAAATTCCTAGTTTGAGTTTCCTAGTTGGATTTTGGACATGATCGCCTTCCTAGTTGAAGTTTCCTAGTTGGAAATTCCTAGTTGTTGTTTCCTAGTCAGAAATTCCAAATCTGAGTTTCCTAGTCGGAAATTCCTAGTTGGAGTTTCTTAGTCAGAAATTCCTAGTTGAAGTTTCCTAGTTGGAAATTCCTAGTTGAAGTTTCCTAGTCGGAAATTCCTAGTTGGAGTTTCCTAGTAAGAAATTCCAAGTCTGAGTTTCCTAGTTGGAAATGCCTAGTTGGAGTTTCCTAGTTTGTTTCCTAATTGGATTTTGGACATGAACGCCTTCCTAGTTGAAGTTTCCTAGTTGGAAATTCCTAGTTGTCATTTCCTAGTTGGAAATTCCTAGTTGTCGTTTCCTAGTTGGAAATTCCTAGTTGTAGTTTTTCTAGTTGGAAATTACTAGTTGGATTTTGGACATGAACAAAATCATGCTCATATTTACTACTGGGAAACCAAGTTGGGCAGGCCATAAACTTTAAACATGGCGGAGAAGAGAGCGAACTGCTATTCTTTAGTTTTCCCCCAACAGCTATGAGATCTTGTCTTGATGTTAAAGTAGTGCATATTTACATATATGAAGAATAATTTGAAGCACATTGTATGTTTTAAACACAGTGAAAATACTGTATTTGACCGATATTCCAGAACCGTCAGCAAGCTGACTATCCGGATGCAGTGCAGTGAATGTTTATATGGTTGTCAATAAATGGGACGCTAAATATCATTTTGGTTTTAATAAGAACCGGAACGCGACAAGCTCGTAATAGGAAATTTCCAATAGCAAGTGAAGGCATCATAATCATTGACCCATAAACCCACAGCTATGATGATGATGATGATGATGATGATGATGATGATGATGATGGCGGTTCCTGGAATATATTAGTCTCTTGTCGCTGCTTTGAAACTTCCTCTCTTCTCACATGTTGCCAAATTACCTTTCTGACTGTTAGACTTCTTAAACTAGCATTCAGTGAAGGGTTTGATGAGCCGTGAACCCTTCATCTCTGCTGCTTACTGAATCTCTATAGGACACCAGTTTAAGATTATTTATAGCTGACAGACAGTAGCATGTGTGTGTGTGTGTGTTTGAGGATGTGTGTGTTACGTGCTTCAGTAGATTCCCGAGGTTTCTTTAGTGTAGCATTAGTAGGAATAACCGAAAGCGTGTTGATGTCGGCACACGTGTAGCGTTCGTTACACTGCAGAAAACATGTTCTTCTGTTTCTGTCTCGTTTTCAGGCGCAAATATCTAAACATTCATAAATCAACCGGAGAAGAAGAAACATGACTGAAGATATTAAGATATTAACTTTCTGAAAAAATGATTTAAAAGTGAAGAGCTTAAAAACAAGAACAAATTTCTGGCAATGGGATAAAAAAAAATCTGATTGTTTTTCCTTTGAATTAAGTTTATTTTTCTGATTAATTTTTATAGAAAAGAAGTCAGAGAGTAAGACATTATCTGGTAATTCTGCTTCTTCTCCAGTAAGTGTGTCTTGATTTAAGAATGTTTATGTATTAGTGCTGGACGAGACAGACTCTGAGGAAGAGGAAGAGTTCTGCAGTGGACCGTAAACTCCAGCGCTTCATCATGTAAAACATGTACATAGTGAAAAGCTCCAGTATTTCTCCACAGTTTTATGTGGATGTGCTGACATAAGCGAGTATATATGTAGACGATAATAAGAGGTTTTATGAAGCGACGTCTTCAGACCATGTTGTTTAAAATCTCTTTCAAGTGTGCAGGCACAACTTGTAGGCAAATACGCCAAAGCTTTTGTACCATTTGCATAGCCATTTCTAATATAAATGAGTGCCTGTGTGTGTGTGTGTGTGTGTGTGTGTGTGTGTGTGTGTGTGTGTGAGTGAGACAGAGAGAGAGCGAGAGAGTGTGTGTGTGTGTGTGTGTGTGTGTGTGTGTGTGTGTGTGTGTGTGTGTGTGTGTGTGTGTGAGAGTGTGTGAGTGAGCGAGTGAGTGTGTGTGTGTGTGTGTGTGTGTGTGTGTGTGTGTGTGTGTGTGTGTGAGTGAGACAGCGAGAGAGAGTGTGTGTGTGTGTGTGTGTGTGTGTGTGTGTGAGTGAGTGACTTAGTGCGTGTGTTAAGATTGTGTGTGTGTGTGTGTGTGTGTGTGTGTGTGTGTGTGTGTGTGTGTGTGTGTGTGTGTGTGTGTGTGAGTGTGTGAGAGAGAGTGAGTGTGTGTGTGTGTGTGTGTGTGTGTGTGTTAGAGTGTGTGTGTGTGTGTGTGTGTGTGTGTGTGAGAGAGTGAGTGAGTTAGTGTGTGTGTGATAAGATTGTGAGTGTGTGTGTGTGTGTGTGTGTGTGTGTGTGTGTGTGTTAGAGTGTGTGTGTGTGTGTGTGTGTGTGTGTGTGTGTGAGTGAGACAGAGAGAGAGCGAGAGAGTGTGTGTGTGTGTGTGTGTGTGTGTGTGTGTGTTAGAGTGTGTGTGTGTGTGTGTGTGAGAGAGTGAGTGAGTTAGTGTGTGTGTGATAAGATTGTGAGTGTGTGTGTGTGTGTGTGTGTGTGTGTGTGTGTGTGTGTGTGTGTTAGAGTGTGTGTGTGTGTGTGTGTGTGTGTGAGTGAGACAGAGAGAGAGCGAGAGAGTGTGTGTGTGTGTGTGTGTGTGTGTGTGTGAGAGTGTGTGAGTGAGCGAGTGAGTGTGTGTGTGTGTGTGTGTGTGTGTGTGTGTGTGAGTGAGACAGCGAGAGAGAGAGTGTGTGTGTGTGTGTGTGTGTGTGTGTGTGTGTGTGTGTGTGTGTGTGTGTGAGTGAGTTAGTGCGTGTGTTAAGATTGTGAGTGTGTTTGTGAGTGAGTTAGTGCGTGTGTGTTAAGATTGTGTGTGTGTGTGTGTGTGTTAAGATTGTGAGTGAGTGTGTGTGTGTGTGTGTGTGTGTGTGTGTGTGTGTGTGTGTGTGTGTGTGTGTGTGTGAGAGAGAGTGAGTGTGTGTGTGTGTGTGTGTGTGTGTGTGTGTGTGTGTGTGTGTGTGTGTGTGTGTGTTAGAGTGTGTGTGTGTGTGTGTGTGAGAGAGTGAGTGAGTTAGTGTGTGTGTGATAAGATTGTGAGTGTGTGTGTGTGTGTGTGTGTGTGTGTGTGTGTGTGTGTGTGAGTGAGTGAGTGAGTGTGTGTTTGTGAGAGTGTGTGTGTTAAGAGTGTGAGTGTGTGTGTGTGAGTGAGTGAGTGAGTGAGTGAGTGAGTGAGTGTGTTTGTGAGAGTGTGTGTGTTAAGAGTGTGAGTGTGTGTGCATGCATGTGAGTGTCTGTTGATTAGCGCTTAAAGCCCATAGAAACAGTAACATTTGTAAACAAGCATTTATTGTAACAAGTAAAATCTTGGAATGTTTTTGAAATACTCTAACAGTAACACAGTAACATTAGTCAGAGAAGTGGAAGATTCCGTGGAGAATCTGAAGTCCTGCATGTTCCAGTCGATCATTTGGAGGATTCGAGCAGAAGTGTGTGTGTGTGTGTGTGTGTGTGTGTGTGTGTGTGTGTGTTTCTGCACGGATGAGTCCTAGTTCTGCTCAGTCTGTCATGAATCCTCACGGACTGATCCACGAAGACAGACTTATATTGTGATCCATTGTAATGTGGACGGCATGATACTGTACGTAAACATAGATTCTCTTGAATATTTTGGCAACCCATAGATTTTGACGATCATTAAAGTATGAATAAAGTATTAACATGCTCTTGTGTCTGTTTATTTCTTAATAAAGCGTGTGTGTGTGTGTGTGTGTGAAGTGTTTCTGTATCGTGTGTGAGACTGAAGATGATTTCTTCTGTTCACGATACAAACATACAGACGAAATAAACATTTGACAACAAATCCCACATAAAGTCACTGTTAAATGTGATTAGTTGACTTTAAAGAAAGAGTAGAATACCAGAGAGGTATACAGAGTTCACTTATAAAGTTAATTAAATAGTTTAGTGTCGACACACACACTGTTGTTCATCTCACATGCAGAAAAACAGTGAAACACAAACTCGTACTGCAGGTGTGCGTAATATTGTCAGATAATCTCACTTTATTAACCAAAATCTTTTGCTGCTGACCTTCGATGATACATTTCAACCAAAATAGTAAGCAAAAAACGACTTTAGATAAACATGAAACATTACATTTGTGTTTCATTTTGTAGTTTTAATTGCTGTAGTAATCGTTGAACCTTTTGTAGAGCGGCGCCCTCTACTGTCCAGGAGTGAACCTGCGTTTGAGGATTATCCAGCTCACTTCCGGTGTGAAAGGGACAAAAATACAACTTTTTTTTTGTTATTAAAAAAATAAAAATAAAGCAAGCCCAGCACAAGTGAGAAAAAGTAATGCAAAAGTAACATAACATTACTTTCCATAAAAATTCACTAAAAAAATAAGTAATGTAATTAGTTACTTTTTTTAGGGAGTAATGCAATATTGTAACGCATTACTTTTAAAAGTAACACTGATAGTTTTGGCTTTACAGAAGGCAGTGTTTTCACTTTCTCAATATGAATTAAAATGACTTAAAACAATGACTAAAAATAGTGTTAACAAACAAGTATTAAAATGAGCTGAAACAGCTAAACTGCTTCTCGTCTTTGACAACAGGATTCCCACAATCTTGGAAAACTGGGAAATATGATGGATTTTTTTTAGTTATGAAAAGCTCTCAAATCGCTCTCTACACTGCAAAGAAAGCTTTTGTTACTCAGTAGTTTTGTCTTGTTTCCAGTCCAAATATCTAAAAATTCTTAATCAAGAAGCATTTACTAGATGAGTGAAATGACATAAGATTTTATATCTTGTTTTCAGGGGAAATGAATCAAAATTAAGTGAGTACATTTTTTTAAGTGAGAATAAATTTTGATTGATTGATTGAGTTGATGCTTAAATCAAGCTAAATGATCTCCCAGTGGGGTGAGAAGAATAATCCTGTTTCTGTTTGAATTATAGCATCAACTCACTTAATTTTGATTAAGTCCCCAAGACATCATAAAACAAGACATGAAATCTTATGGCATTTTACTCATCTAGTAAATGCATCTTGATTAAGAAATGTTTGATATTTGGACTGGAAACAAGACAAAAATACAAAGTAAGAAATTTGCAGTGTAAGCTCTCTAAATCAGAAACATCTGGAAAAAATCATGCAGATTCATTGGTGAAAAAGAGCAAGAACCCTGAAAAACATCTGGATTCCTGAATTTTATTTTCATTTTAATCAAAATGATTATAGTTAGTAATTCTAGCCTATGGACACTCCTAGATTCTGTCAATTAAAAGAAAAAGACAGAACAATAATATCATTACAGCAGATAAACCAGAGGGAAAATATTGACCTGAATATTGTGAAATATTCACTATAAATGATGTTCTTCCTCATTTAGTGGAGAATCAGAATAACTGAAGATATTAAGTCTTGCTTTCTGAAACATTAAGTGAGTTTGTGCTTAAAACAAGAACAAATATCTGATCAGTGATCAGAAAAATGATCTTAATTCACTTAATTTTGATACATTTCTCACTTAATATCTTCACTGCAAAAATTTTTTATTCTTACTTAATATTTTTGTCTTGTTTCCAGTCCAAATATCAAAAAATATTAAATCAAGATGCATTTATTTAATAGTAAAATGCCATAAGATATTATGTCTTGTTTTCTGGGAAATTAAATAAAAATTAAGTGAGTTTTTGCTTAAAACAAGCAACATGATCTGCCAATGTGGTGAGAAAAATAATCTTGTTTCTGTTTGAATTAAAATTATTTTTCTGACCCCATTGGCAGATCATTTTGCTTGTTTTAAGCAAAAACTCACTTAATTTTTATTAATTCCCCTGGAAAACAAGACATAATATCTTATGGCATTTTACTCATCTAGTAAATGCATCTTGGTTTAAGAATTTTTAGATATTTGGACTGGAAACAAGACAAAAATACTAAGTAAGAAAAGCTTGTTTGCAGTCATTCTGCTCTTCGGTCATTTTAGACCGAAAACATTTACGTTTTGTTTTTTTAGAATTTCTTACTTCATTGGAGTGGTACGAAACTTGGTAAAGGTTTTGGCACTGGCTATATGAACACACAAAAAAATCATGGACATGATTCGAACAGGTTAAATGGTCCTGAAATCCGTCACACTTTTGAGTTCCTCGCGATCAAAGATGAGCGCGTTGTAGATGAGCGTGAGAGTTTCCTCTAGTGGAAGCGTTTGGTACTGCAGCCGAACACACTCTCACTGAAAGATCATTTATTGAGATATCAAGATTAAACTTGGATCACAAATTGTTTGGATTTATTGCTTTAATTTTCTCACAGTTTTAGAGTAAAACAGGTTTTTGAAAATATATATTTCATATAAAAATTTAAAATAGTATTTTTGTGCATTATTCATAACAATAACACGTAAAATTCTGTTACTTTTTAAATCTTTTTTCACTTCATCAATAATCTGCCAAGTGTCGTCTTTAAAAGAGATCAAACTTCCGTCTGTCGCTCTAAAACGTTCAAGATTTACGGCAGTTTAAGTTGGAAATTTAATCTTCAGGTCTATGCTCAAAAAGTGAATAAATGGATTATAAATACAGCGTAAATATAATTTAGTATAAAAAAAATCCCCTAAAAATACAAAATATTATATAAAATAATGATTTAATGAAACATTTTTGACCGACACGTGAAGAGCACCAGAGGGTTACGGATGTTTAGATATTTCTAAGACAGAAACACTGAGGAAGAACATCATTTGTTGCAGTCCCAGACAGCAACATGGTGTCGGCCCACATCCGGCACGCGTCGAAGCCACATGTACCGAATGTGGGCCGGATCTGGGCCGACACTGTCACTGTCTGAGGTGTAACGAGGGAACTTGGAGTCGGAGAGCTGGAGAGTCGCTGCTTTAAGGGCTTCACGGTGTGTAGATGAGCAGGTGATGAAGAATATGAATGTTCCTCAGATGTGATGATCACGGGTTCGGGGGCTCGTCCAGCAGGTCTATAGGTGACCCGTCCACCAGGGGGCTCCACTCACGGGCCTCCAGCTCCTCCATCAGCAGATCCAGCTCCTCCTGCAGCTTCTGAACGCCGGACTCCAGACGCTGGACCACAGAAGAAGAAGAAGAAACACGTCAACATCAAGCGGACTCAAGCGTACGGCTGCATCCGATGGGAAATAGGTGATTTCCCAGACAGCAACATAGTGTCGGCCCAGATACGGTACGCATCTGGAACATGTGGATTCAACACGTACCGGATCTGGGCCGACACTATGTTGCTGTCTGGGACTACAAAAAAAACGATGCTTTGTTTTCCAGCACAAATATCTAAACATTCTTAAATCAAGATACATTTACTGGAGAAGAAGCAGAATGTCTGAAGATAATAAGTGAGAAATGTATCAGTATTAAAGGTGCAGTGTGTTAGAATGACATCTAGTGGTCGAGATAGGGACTGCAGGCCAGATTCAAAACATTTCCCCGCCTCCGCAGACTCGACGCTCACGGGTCGCCACTTTGAGCACACACAACAGGAACGAGCGCAACTGACAACGAAAGCCGAGGAGACTTACACACTTGTTAGTTGATGAGTTGATTTATCCGTGTTTTAATATGCTCTCTTTCATAGAGATTTATAGATGGATATCGAGGCTTTTTAGGTTGTGTGGAATTTGCAGTCTCTGGCCCAGTTTGTTTGCTCGTTTCCATGGCTACGATACGCTGTGTTTCCCGCCAGCTGGCATCCCGGGGTGTCGAAATCCCATTGGCTGAGCTGGCAGTGGGCGGAGTCACACAGACCAAAACAAAAACCGACGGACAACACGGAACGTGTCAAATAATAAGTAAAATAACCGGATATAGAAGTGTTTATCAGTAAACGAGTGTGTGATCTTAGCATGTTTCCTAAATATCTGCAAACATATGATGGTATTTTTATGCTTTAGTAGAGTCAAAAAGTTACATACAGCACCTTTAAGTGAATTAAGTTTTATTTTTCTGACCACATTAGCAGATATTTGTTCTTGTTTTAAGCACAAACTCCATTTTGATAATTTTTGTTAGAAAGCAAGACTTAATATCTTTGGTCATTTTGTTTCTCCAGTAAATGCCCAGTGTCGGACTCGGCCCAGATTCGGCCCACATCCGGTGCGCGTTGAATCCACACGATCTGAGCCGAAACGATGTTGCTGTCTGGGATGTGTGTTAAAACTTGCACATATAATCTCTGAAGCGCTCTATACTTCATCCAAAACCAAGCAAGAAACTAGAAAACTTGAACTACTATGTACTGACATTTAAATGAATTATTTGATACAATGCATTACATTTTTTATTTTTACATACTTGTATTAAAAAATATATGAACGATTTTTTGAGCATTACAAATTATGCAAAAATCTCAATGTCTTGTAGAAACGTCTAAAAAATATACTGGGAAAAAAAAGAGATTTGGGACATTGCAAAATATAAACTGTATTATTACCCAGCTCTTTATATGAAGTATACAAGCACGTCCAACTTTATTCACATACTGAATAATCCGTGACATAAATATACAGCGATATATCAAGAACAAATATCTGCCAAAGGAGTCAGAAAAATAAACCTACTTTGAAGTAAAAACGGGAATATTTTCAGACATTGGCAGATATTTGTTCTTGTTTTAGTTTTGACACATTGTTTCAGAGTAAATCAAACACTGAACTCCTGACAGTCGATCAGGTTTATGAGTGACGTCACCTCCTCGACGCCGTCCATTCGCTCGTGAAGAGCCTTCTGATCCTGACAGGCGTTAGAGCTGCTCGTCTGTGGCCCTGTGACACACACACACACACACACACACACACACACCTGAGTCACTGAAAACACATTAACATCAATCATACGGAAAAACCCATCAGAGGACAGTAAAGATTCACACAATCATCTGCAGTTACAATAACATCATCTGAATAATGCTGACAACAGATGATGTCAGCTCACTCACACACACACACACACACACACTGGAGAAGTTTGTTATTATATGTAAGCACATTTACACCACATAAGGAAAAAAAACTCTGGTAAATCATAACCTAAAACTTTGAAATTAAATTATGACATACTAAGTCATAATTATAATATGAAAAGTCTAAATTATGACATAAAAAGTCAACATTTTTACATAGTAAAATCGAAATTAGGACAGTATTTCAACTTTTGTCATAATAAAACCTTTTATATCATAATTTCAATTTATGGTATAACCTTGACTATGCTATAATTTTGCCTTTTTAAGTCATAATGTCAACTTAGTATGTTAGAATTTGTACTTTTTGTGCCATAATTTTGCCTTTTTAAGTCAATTTCAATTTAGTATGTTATAATTTTGACTTTTTTGTCTTAATTCGGATTTTTTATGCTATAATTTCGACTTTTTAAGTCATAATTTCAATTGTTATAATTTTGACTTTTTGTCAATTTCAC
>CM040811.1:35424500-35439500 GCA_022829025.1 Squalius cephalus
TGACACAATAAACAGCTGAACTCAGAGCAATCAACAACACAACTAGATCTTTACATTTTCTGACAAAAGCACATATGGTACCTGTGTAAAACCTGCCACCATGTTGCTAGGGTGTTTTATGTGGCTGGTAGGCTATTTTGAATGGTTGCTAGGCTGTTCTTTGTGGTTGCTAGGGTGTTGATAAGCTGTTCTGTGTGGTTGAAAAGGTGTTGCTATGCAGTAGCAAGGGTGTTCGGTGAGGTTGCTAGGGCATTGGATTGCAGTTGATATGTGGTTGCTAAGGTGCTCTGTGTTGTTGCTAGGGTGTTGCTAGTCTGTTCTGGGTGGTTGGTATGCTATTTTGAGTGGTTGTCTGTTCTTTGTGGCTGCGATGGCTTTGCTATGGAGTTGTTATGGTGTTGTTAGGCTGTTCTGGGTGGTTGCTAGGCCATTGCTATGCAATAGCTTGGTGGTTGTTAGGCTTTTCTGTGTGGTTGTAGGCTATTTTTTAGTGGTTGCTAGGGTGTTGCCAGGCTTTTTCTGTTTGGTTGCTAGGGTATTGATATGTAGTTGATATGTGGTTGCTTGGGTGTTTGCTAGGGCAATGCAATTGTTAGGGTGTCCTGTGTTGTTGCTAGGGTGTTGCTAGTCTGTTCTGTGTGGCTGTGATGGCGTTGCTATACAATTGCTAGGTGGTTGCTATGCAGTTCTAGATTGCAATTGTAGGCTATTTTAAATGGTTGCTTGGGTGTTGCCAGGCTTTTCTGTATGGTTGCTATGGTGTTGCTATGTATTCGCTAGGGTGTTGCTAGGTTGTTCTATGTGGTTGCTGGGGTGTTGCTATGCAGTTGCTAGGGTGTCTTGTGTGGTTGCTAGGGTGTTTCTAGGTTGTTCCATGTGGTTGCTGGGGTGTTGTTATGCAATTGCTAGGGTGTTGCTAGGTTGTTCCATGTGGTTGCTGGGGTGTTGCTAGGGTGTTCTGTGTGGTTGCTGGGGTGTTGCTATGCAGTTGCTAGGGTGTCTTGTGTGGTTGCTAGGGTGTTGCTAAGTTGTTATGTGTGGTTGCTAGAGTGTTCTGTGCTGTGTCTAGGTGTTTTCTTCCTGGCTGGTTTGAAAAGAGTCTTAGCGATCTTTTGATCTTCCTCCTTCAGTGTGTGTCTGTGGGATTTTCTCACCTGCTTTCTGGTCCAGCGGGTGAAATGGTGTGTCTGATTGAGTAAAGCAGCATCACACACTCCTCAAAAACACACATGGTTTGAGCAATCATTCATTCCACATGAACTGTCCTAAAAAACACACACTGATTGTTAGTATGACAGCAGCGCAACAAACAGAGTGAAAGTTCAGCCGCAGGTTTTCAAGGGTAAAGTTCAGAGTGTACAAAGCTACTTAAGAAGGAAATGACTCACAACAGGACTGAAGATAACCCGAGACAAACACACACTCTCTGGCAGCTGATCTCTGCTTATCTTTTATCTTCTCCTCTGTGCTTTGATGAGATCTGGCTGATTAACTGCGATCGGATTCCCAATCCATACATCTATTTGTTCTTAAACTTTCTGAGCTTTCTGAGTATTCAATTATTTGTGCCGTCCCACAGCTAGAATCTGCTGAAAGTGTTTCTTGGCTCCATCTCTGTATTGACTTCTCTCTTGGCCGGACTTGCATCCTTTTCTTTTTCCTGGAATGGTCATCAGAGGGATGGACTCACACAACAGTGATCCTCCTTCGGGATCTTCTTCAGCCCTTGTTAGTTGTGTGTGACGTATTGAAGCTGTCAGGAGTGTGATGTCTGGGGTTAGTGTGCGTCTGTAAATCTCGTCTGCACATGTACGTCTGCTGGATAAAGAGACGGAGCAAACGTTTTATTACAACCTCCATAAAACACGTCCTGTGGATGAATAATAGCAGTATGCATGAAAGCGCTTTCTTTTTACATTTTATAGTAAATTTGAACGTTTTTGTGAGAATTCTGTCAACAGGGGCTGAAAGCAAAGACCCAAACCGATCAATCTGTTCCCTAATACTTATGTGCTCCTGGTTAGTGATGTACTGAAACCTCTATAGCGCTACCATTCAGTGCTAAATTTGAACACATTAGCAACACCCTAGCCAAAGAGAACACCCTTGCAACCGCCTAGCCACACAGAACACCCCAGCAACACTCTAGTGACCACACAGAACATCTTAGCAACACCTTAGCAACCACACAGAACACCCCAGCAACACTCCAGCGACCACACAGAACATCTTAGCAACACCTTAGCAACCACACAGAACATCCTAGAAACACCCTAAGCACACAGAACACCCCAGCAACACTCTAGTGACCACACAGAACATCTTAGCAACACCTTAGCAACCACACAGAACACCCCAGCAACACTCTAGCGACCACACAGAACATCTTAGCAACACCTTAGCAACCACACAGAACATCCTAGAAACACCCTAAGCACACAGAACACCCCAGCAACACTCTAGTGACCACACAGAACATCTTAGCAACACCTTAGCAACCACACAGAACACCCCAGCAACACTCCAGCGACCACACAGAACATATTAGCAACACCTTAGCAACCACACAGAACATCCTAGAAACACCCTAGGCACACAGAACACCCCAGCAAAACTCTAGCGACCACACAGAATGCCTTAGCAACACCTTAGCAACCACACAGAACACCCTAGAAACACCCTAGGCACACAGAACACCCCAGCAAAACTCTAGCGACCACACAGAATGCCTTAGCAACACCCTAGCAACCACACAGAACACATTATCAACACTCTAGCGACCACATACAGAACATCTTGGCAACACCCTATTAACTACACAGAACACCCTAGCAACAGCCTAGCCACACATAATACCCTATAAACATTCTAGAAACCACACAGAACACCTTAGCAACAACCTAGCAACTACTCAGAACACCCTAGCAACACCCTAGGAGCACAGAACACCCCAGAAACACTCTAGCAACTACATAGAACACACTAGCAGCATTGTAGCCACACAGAACACTCTAGCAACCACACAGAATACCTTGGAAACACCATAGCAACCACACAAGACACCTTAGCAATCACACAGAACACCCCGGCAACACTGTAGAGACCACACAACACACCTCAGCAATACCCTAGCAACCACACAGAACACCCTTGCAACACAGAAAACCCCAGCAACACCAAAGCGACCACACAGAACACCTTAGCAACACCCTAGCAACTACACAGAACACCTTAGCAACACCCTAGCAACTCAACAGAACACCCCAGCACCCATGCTTTATTTATCATCATTTTTGTTCCACGTCGAAACCTATTTGAGTCTCATAAAGTCTGTAGCAGCGTAAATGATGCGGGTGGGGTTAGAGGTGATCTGTGATCCTGTCTGAAGAGGATTTGGCCTGTCCTAGAGGTCAGGGCTTGAGGTCTTACGGGGGACACTTTCCTCTGGATGCGAGTCTGAGGTCATCTTTCTCTGGGAAGCATTAAGCCCTCATCTATCCCGTTAGAGTGTCTGATTATACCACGTGAGAGGCGGGTTTAGACCCGGTCTGATACAGGAATAGAGCTGTAGGTGGAGTCCAGCGTGTGATTATGGGTAATCCCTTCTTAAATAACCCTGAGCAGTCAGCTAATGTCCTGTAGGACGTCTGAGAAAACAGAACGAGGACAATACTGTTGGATACACACACACACACACACACACACACACACACATCAGAGAGCATCAGCTTGAGGATGAATTTCGCAGCACAGTTTTTTGCCAACTTTGCGAGCGACGGCTCACATCCACAAGAGACACGGAGAGGCTTTAATGACAGCGAGGAATATGATCCCTTCTGGCAGAGGTGGGAAACCGTATGTAAATCTGAAACCCTTAGAGTGTGTCCGACACCTAATGCTTCCCAGTGTCCTGTTGAATCTGAGAGATGTGAGGATGAATCGGATGTGGATGAATCTAGAAACCATGTAGCGACTCCCGTTCCTTCATCCAGTGACTCACATTCACCCAGACCTTCCCCACCTGAGCGTCGACCCGCTTCTCCCGTAGATCCAGCAGGAACGCCCTCATCCGTAACTTTCCCTCTATTCCCACATCTCGGAGAAAACCCCACTTTCCTATCACTCTTCCAGGCATTAGTGTACATCTTCCTCAGACTCTTCCTCTCCTTCATCCTCCTCTTCCTACCACGGTAAACACCTGAACATGCTAAACAATGCTCTAAAAATATTCTGTAGACTATATGAGGCATACAAATCTGATTTATCAAATCTGATACTCAATAAAAACACACAAACTGGTTCAACAAACTGTTCCAGTTTAAACAATGAGATATTATTTCATAAGTCAGGCTTCACAGGGTTAATGTCATGCACTAATAACTCTGTATGTTTCCTACAGAGTTATTAGTGCATGACATTTACCCTGTAAAGCCTGACTTATGAAATAATATTTAATTGTTTGAATTGGAACAGTTTAATGAAACAAAAAAAGTTTGCATGTGTGTTTTTGTTGAGTATCAGATTTGATAAATCAGGCTCATATAGTCTGATATAGTGAGAATATGGAGGAAAAACTGAAAATATGGACTCAAACTGAGCAAAAATATGCTATAGATGCTGATTTTCATATGGATTTATATAGATGCTTGTAATGTAAATCAATGAGATCTTTATAACACTATAGCTGATACCCAATAATCTTATTAAGATGATATTTAATGCTTAGTTTTATTATCTGTAGTTTTAAAACATATAATGCAATGTAATACAATGATGATTGACAGATGAACAAATAACCCTTCCTCAAAAGCCTGATGATCATATTTGATACTCATGATTTTTATAATAAATGATGTCTGGATAATCAAGTAAACCTGCATTAGTCCAGCTGAAATATTACTAACAATATCAAAGTTATTCCTTGATAAAAATCACATTTGACAGCAGAAAGACACGAGAAGCTCGAGCTGAAGGACGTTTGAACAGTTACACTAAAGACTTTTACTGGATAAAACAGACTAAACTATCAATCAGAGACAGAAGGACTGGAGGAGATGGAGTGCAGATATCATGAGAGGTCTTATAAATGTGCGTATCAAATATGATACGGTAGGCTTTATAGGGTTAATCAGAGAGGTTTGGTCAGAGACTGTATTAGACACTGTGACGTAGGAATGAGGTGAAAGCTCAGGCCTGCAGAATACAGCAGATATTAATAGCCTTCAGAACCGGACACATGACCAGAGACACTGAAACACTGACCACTAATGCCAGATTTACACTGCAAAAGTGGAACAGAAGCTCTTCTGCTCGGTGTCGTCTTTATACAGACTGTCAAAGCTGATCAGAGACACATGCATTTACACAGCGAGTCGAACTGTACACCTTCATACTGAGGGCTGAGGAGTGTCAGATCTGGCAGAGTTTAATCTGGCTTTAGCATTGTGTCTTTACACTGAACTGTGATCAGGCACAGAGAACTGTTCATTCAGGTGTGTGTGAAGACGCCTAAATGAAGGCATTTTACACAGCTGAATTAAGGCTCTTCTGTGCCCGCTCAACATTTATCTATGCAATTTTAATTGCATTTATGCACCTCTGAGCAGCATTAAACAGTTCTCGTAAATTCACTTAAATGCCACTTCAGATGCAGATTCTGTGGTGCAAATGTGGCTCTATGTTGTTGTTACTTTGATCAAAGCATTCAGTTCATTTACTATGCTGGATTATACATATGATATCAAGAATACATAGTAGTCCTTGCTTCACGCTGTTTTCTAAATGCTTACAAATCTTGTTAATTTGAGCTGAGTAAAGATCATCAGAAACGGTACAATAGCTGCTGTCAGTAGTGGTTTGAAGCCACAGAAACATGAACGTGTGTTTGTTCCGGTCCTGCACTTGTTCAACGAGTGTCGCTGTTTGACTTCTAGCTTTAACTGTGTGAGTTTGAAATAATCAGAAGTTATCAATGACAGTTCTTGAGAATTTTCCCACAAATAGGGAAATACAAAAAATGTCAAAATTAAAATAAAATAAATAAATATTAAAAAATAAAAAATAACTGATTTAAAAAAAATGTGTCCTTACAATTAGTCAAAGGTCATCAGAACTGAGCATTATACTGTGCAAATTTTTGTAAAACAAAAATCTTATAGTAAAACTTATTATATTGGAAACACTTTATAATAAGGTCTCGCTTCATAACATTAGTTAATGCATTAGTGAAAATGAACTAGTAATATTTTTTTTACAGCATTTATTTATCTTTGTTAAAGTTAGTAAAAGCCCAATTGTTCTTTGTTTGTTCACATTAGTTCACGGTGCATTAAATAATGTTAAATACAACTTTTGATTTTAAAAATGTAGTAGTAAATGTTTAGAAGAATGTTTTAAGTATTTTTTCATGGTTACTTCATGTTAATCAATATAGTTAACTAATGTTAATAATTGAAACCTTATTTTAAAGTGTTACTAATATATTTGATAATATGATAATAATGTCAAGAAACCAGAAATTAAATTGCAAAAATTAGCACAAATTTTAAGAGGGAAGCATATCATATGTTTAATATATTATATTTAATTTTATTTAAAAAAAAACTGCATGATAAAGTGTGAATTTTTGTAATGTAATTTCTGGTTTCTTGGCATACATTCTTATAATACTAAATATCATAAAATAAATATTATATTTAATGTTTCATATATATATATTGGTTTATTAAGCCCGTGTGTTCCTCCATCAGTGCAGAGCAGCGGCTCGGTTCCTCCAGGCCCGACAGCGGCCCGTGTGCTAAAGACACTCGCCTCGCTAACGGCCGCGCGTGCCGCCGCTCAACCCTCATCTGCCCAGAACGCCTGAAAGACTTCGGAGCCGAGGAATACCTCAACGGAGACGTGAAGGTGTTCGAGACCAGCGTCTCAGAACCACCCGAGGTCCAGTTGATGTCGACACCGAAACCGTCCGCTAAGAAAAGCGTCGAGGGGAAATCGGCTCCTAAAGCGGATCCTGAGCATCTGCGCTTCGAGGAGATCAGCGCCGCAGCATTCAGACTGCAGCAGTCCGGGACTCAGAAAACACCCTGCACCGTACGAGTCTTCACACACACACACACACACACACACACACACATGTCTGGTTCACTATCTTTGTGAGGACTCTCCATAGACGTAATGGTTTTTATACCGTACAAACTGTACATTCTATCCCCTTACACTGCCCCTGCCCCTAAACCTGCCCATCACACACACACACTGCCCCTGCCCCTAAACCTGCCCATCACACACACACACACACGCACACACACACTGCCCCTGCCCCTAAACCTGCCCATCACACACACACACACACACTGCCCCTGCCCCTAAACCTGCCCATCACAGGAAACATTCTGCATTTTTACTTTCTCAAAACAACTCATCCTGTGTGATTTATAAGCCTTTTGAAAAGTGGGGACCGCTGGCTGGTCCCCACAATGTAGGTGATCTCAGGTTTTACTATTCTTATGGGGACATTTGGTCCCCACAATGTTATATAAACAAGGGCACACATACACACACACCGCCAGAACACCATCAACAATCACACACATAAAAATCATCTTCTTCCTCAGTGTTTCTGTCGGGACAATTATCTAAACATCCTTAAACCAAGATACATTTACTGGAGAAGCGAACTGACTGAAGATATTAAGTCTTGTTTAGTGAGAAACAGTGAGTTTGTGCTTAAAACAAGAGCAAATATCTCCCAATGGAGTCAGAAAAATAATCTTGTTCCTTTGAATGAAGTTTATTTTTCTGACTCCATTGGCAGACATTTGTTCTTGTTTTAAGCATGAACTCACAAAATGTTGATACATTTTTTAAGTCATTATGCTTCTTCTCCAGTAAAGGTATCTTGATTTAAGAATGTTTGAATGAAAACAAGACAGAAACACTGAGGAAGAAGTGTAAGAAGACTCAGACATCTGCATCTGAGACAACTGGAGAACAGCAGAAACAGATTTCGAGTTTTGCAGGAATGAACACGTACAGTCGTCACCCAGCTGTGCATGTAGACACGATTCCTCTGCCTCAGCCAGTTTGGTTTTATGGCCTCTTAAAAATGAGAGGCATTTGCTAGAATTACAAACAACACTCTAAAATAGGCAAGAGCTCGTCAAACTCTGATCCAGCCCATAAACGTGTGTGTTCTTCCCTCAGTACTCCAGACTGTCCAAACAGTACGGGATGGAGATCTACCTGAAGAAAGAGCTTCTCCATTACACTGGGTCAGTGAAGGAGAGAGGAGTGCTGTGCCTGCTGTCCTCGCTCAAACAGGTCACGAGAATCACCTTTCATATCTGATATTATACCCAGACAGCAACATAGTGTCGGCCCAGATCCGGCCCACATCCGGTGCGCGTTGAATTCACATGGGGAGTTGTGGGCCGGATCTGGGCCGACACTATGGGCCCTATTTTAAGGATCTAAGCATATGGTCTAAAGCGCACAGCACAAGTACACTGAATCCACTTTTGCTAGTTTAACGACGGGAAAAATGGTCGGCGCTCCCGGCGCTGGTCTAAAAGGGTTGTCGCTATTCTCTTAATGAATAATGGGTGTGTTTTGGGCATAACGTGCAATAAACCAATCAGAGTCTCATCTCTTATTCCCTTTAAAAGCCAGTTACGCTCACGCCATGGCGGACTCGCTATTTACACGGCGGAATCTGATAGCAGAAAAACTGAACGCCTCTGTAGCGAGGAAACGGATCTGCTCGAGGTTACAGGTTAAAGCGCAAGCAGACCATCTACGGGACAAGCAGGATTACACCATATCTTTATCCTTTTCATTGTAATTCTTTTATTTGTAATATTTGTCATGTTTGTGTGCTGCTGTACATGTCTGCGTGTGTGTGTGTGTAATAAGCAAAGTGTTGTGGGTCATAGCGCCTATAGGCTCATATTACTAACACACTCTTTAAATAACAAAAGAAATACTGCGCCAGTGACTTTAGACCAGGTTTTTTTAGTGTGTGTGGATATTTCACTTGCCTCAAAATGGCAATGCACCAACAATGCGCCAGAACACACACCTCGTTCTCAGACCAGCAGCCCATGGGCCACAAATGGCCGCAAATGCATTTGCTATTTAAACAACGCGGCGCAGGACGTGAAAATGAAAAGTGCGTCGGGCTGAAACTAGCAAAACACACTCGCGTCGCGCCTGGCGTATGATAGGGCACTATGTTGCTGTCTGGGTATTTACTTTTTGTACTATCATCAGATGAAATGTCATTTGTTCCGGTACGGTACGGTGTGCAGGACCAGCAGAGGAAGGGTGTGATCGTGGCCACAGACTGTAACTTCTCCATGGCAGTGGCGCATCACGCAGCGGAGATGAGGATTCCTGTGTTCGTCATCATGCCGGCGTACAGTTCTCCTCCACGCCTGCGCATGTACCGAGACTACGGTGCCATGGTCATCTCGTACGGCAGCACGGCTCGAGACTCCAGCAACCACGCCAGACACCTGGCCAAAGAGAACGGATACCTGTGTCTAGAGGAGTGAGTCTGACGTAAAAACCCTTTCCAGACAGCAACATAGTGTCGGCCCAGATCCGGCCCACATCCGGTACGCGTTGAATCCACATGTTCCAGATGTGAGCCGGATCTGGGCCGACACTATGTTGCTGTCTGAGTTCATTTAGTGTTCCAGGTCAAAAATGCTTGTAAATCTCTCATTTTTCTATATTATCAGCAAATATTGGATTCAATCTTTTTGTCAACTTGTTTTCTTTCAGTTAGCACAGGTTTCGTATTTCTTTTTAGATCTGATTGATCTGAGCTCATTCGCCTCAGTTTATTTGAGTTTGAGCTCAGATCATTGATACCTACGATCAATCAGATCCAAAAAGAAACACAAAACCTGTGGTAACAGAATGAAAACAAGAAGATTGAATCCAATATTTGGTAATAAGAAAGTATTACAAGAGATTTACAGGAGAATGAGGCGAATGAGCTCAGATCAATCAGATCCGGCTCACACCTGGAACATGTGGATTCAACGCGTACCGGATGTGGGCCGGATCTGGGCCGACACTATGTTGCTGTCTGGGTGTGATCTCACAATATAACACATGTAACACAAATGAAACTCTCTTGTATTTGCGCTTCTCTTTGTCTAGATTTCAGCTGTTATAGTGTGTCCAGACTTTTGACCGGTCATTTCACTCTCCTTTATTGAAGAACGGATAAACAAAGTAATCTTTTCTAGTTCTCATCTTCCCTGTCTGTGGCCTCGTCTGAGGTTTTTAGGATAAACCCTTCAGAGAGTAGAAATGAACTACATGATAAATGATAGAAACAGACACAAAGATCCTCTTGAGTGAGTCAAAGGTCTGGGTGAGACAGCAACATAGTTTTGGCCCAGATCCGGCACACATCTGGAACATGTGGATTTAACGCGTACCAGATGTGGGCCGGATCTGGGCCAACACTATGTTGCTGTCTGGGTAATATTACTGAATATTAACTTTCTTTTAGATCCCAAAGGAGACAGTGGCTGCACTTAATCACTGCACTATTATTATACACTGCAAAAATGCTTTTCTTACTTAGTATTTTTGTCTTGTTTCCAGTCCAAATATCTAAAAATTCTTACATCAAGATGTATTTACTAGATGAGTAAAATGCCATGTGTGTATCAGCACAGGTGTGACGTGTGTGTATCAGCACAGGTGTGGCGTGTGTATCGGCACAGGTGTGGCGTGTGTATCGGCACAGGTGTGACGAGTGTATCAGCACAGGTGTGGTGTGTGTGTATCGGCACAGGTGTGGTGTGTGTATCAGCACAGGTGTGACGTGTGTATCAGCACAGGTGTGGTGTGTGTATCAGCACAGGTGTGTGTATCAGCACAGGTGTGGCGTGTGTATCAGCAGCACAGGTATGGTGTGTGTATCAGCACAGGTGTGGTGTGTGTATCAGCACAGGTGTGGTGTGTGTATCAGCACAGGTGTGACGTGTGTATCAGCACAGGTGTGTGTGATGTGTGATGTGATCATCTCTCGCCCACAGGGACGAGAGCGCGGTGTATCTGGCAGGCCTGGGCACCGTGGGTCTGGAGATCTACGAGCAGATTCCCGCGCTGGACGCCGTGATCGTGCCCACCGGTGGAAGCTGTGCCCTCCTGGCCGGAGCCGCACTCGCCATCAAACACCTGAACCCTCGCATCGCTGTCATAGTGAGTCTCATCTGGTGAAAACTGCCTTCAGCTCCAGTTTCACATGCACTGGGATAAAGCTGAAATTAACTCATGCACACACTGCAGAAAAATGCTTTTCTTACTCAGTATTTTTCTCTTGTTTACAGTTCAAATATCTAAAATTTCTTAAATCAAGAAGCATACAAATGCTGCAAGAGGAACTTATTTCTTTGCGAGAGCACTGCAATATTCCATAAAAAACAGAGTTGTCAAATGTGGAATATTCTGGTGAGTTTGCAGCATGATGTGTCTCGTGGATCTTGTGTTTCTAACAGGGTGTTGAACCAGAGGAGTTTCCACTTCTTCTGCAGTCGCTCAAAACCAATTCCCCCATCAAAGATCTCCACTGCAACCCCAACAAGAAACTCTACAGAGGTACAGTCTCTCTCACGCAACGCTTCTGTGTTCTGGTTCTGTTCTGACCGTTTGCTGCTCACACAGATCTGCTGGATCACTCTCTGGGAACACACACCTTCCAGCTGGCCAAGAAACTGGTGGACAAAGTCATTTCTGTCAGGTACACTGAAGCTCTTCATCTGAGCGAGCGTATGCCACTTCACACACAGAAGTTATGATTTATAATAACAAACTTGAGGTGAAAATTTCCGCAATATATTATGTCTTGTTTTCTGGGGAAATATGCTAAATGATCTGCCAATGGGGTAAGAAAAAATAATCCTGTTTCTGTTTGAATTAAGATTATTTTTCTGACTTCATTGGCAGATCATTTGGCTTTTTTTAAAAGCAAAGACTCACTTCATTTTTATTTATTTCCACAGAAAACAAGACATAATATCTTATGGCATTTTACTCATCTAGTAAATGCTTCTTGATTTAAGAATTTTTATATATTTCGACTGGAAACAAGACAAAAATACTAAGAAAAGCACTAAGAAAAGCAGTTAATCCGATGCACGTCTTCTCTGTCGAAGGGAGTCGGACGCTCTGGTGGCCATGCTGAGGTTCCAGGAGTTCGAGCGCGCGACCGTCGACGCTGAAGGAGCCTTGGGTCTGGCCGCCATCTTAGCGGGACAACTGCCAGAACTCAAAGGCAAACGGTGCTTACAGCCCCTCACTCACTCCATTAGCATCATTAGCATCCTAACCGGGACACTCGCTGTGAAAAGCCAAAGCCAGTTAGCTGAGGATCTCGTTCTGCTGGTGGACTGAACTCATTTAAGAGATCTATCAACAGAATCTCCTTCAGAAAACAAACACGAGCTGCACTTGATCGACACGTTATATTAATGCATTATCATTTGTCTATGCCTATATATTTCTAGAATTGAATACATTGTTTAAGTGAATTGCTATTGATGAATTAAATGGTAGCACTTAAACAACAAGGTCTCATTTGTTAACAAATTTAATGCATTTACTGGAGAGGCAAAATGACTGAAGATCGTCTTGTTACTGAAATATGAAGTGAAATATCTGCCAGTGGAGTCAGAAAAATACTCTTGTTTTCCCTTTGAGTTAAGAGTATTTTTCTGACTTCAGCAGATATTTCACTTCATTTTGATGCATTTTTCAGTAACAAGACGATCTTCAGTCATTTTGCCTCTTCTCCAGTAAATGTGTCTTGATTTAAGAATGTTTAGATATTAGAGATGGAGAACAGGACAGAAACACTGAGAAGAAGATTTATATGCAAAACCCCTGATAAAGCTTCAAGGGGAAGTAGTTTAACTGTGGAGTTGTGTGTGTGTGTGTGTGTGTGTGTGTGTGTAGGGTGGCACTGGTGGTGAGCAGTGCAAACATGGAGCTGGACCTGGTTCTGCAGTGTGTGGAGCGAGCGCTGGTTCTGGACGACAGAGTCTTTCGCTTCACGGTTCAGCTGACGGACTGGCCAGGAGACATGACCAAACTACTGGACCTGCTGACCCGAGAGGACGTGCGGTGAGCACACAAACACACACACACACAGAGACACAGACACACACACACACACACACACACACAGAGACACACAGAGACACACACACACACACACACACACACACACACACACACACACACACACACAGACACACACACACACACACACACACACACACAGACACACACACACACACACACACACACACACACACACACACACACAGAGACACAGACACACACACAGTGACACAGATACACAGACACACACACACAAACACACACACACACACACACACACACACACACAAGTCAAGTCAAGTATATTTGTATAGCGCTTTTCACAATACAGATTGTATCAAAGCAGCTTCACAGTATTAAATTAAAATAATACAACAAGGTTTGTTTCTAGTGGAATTTATTGATTGATAAAATTTTATTAAAATATCCCCAAAATATCCCCAACTGAGCAAGCCAAAGGCAACAGTGGCAAGGAACCGAAAAACTCCATCAAGTGACCTAATGGAGAAAAAAAAAAAACCTTGGGAGAACCCGGGCTCAGTCGGGGTTGAAGAGATGCATCTTTAATCTAGTTTTAAACTGGGAGAGCGAGTCTGAGCAACGAACAGTATCCGGAAGGCTATTCCAGAGTTTTGGAGCTAAATGTGAAAATGCTCTCCCTCCTTTGGTGGATCTGGATATCCTAGGTATGACCAAAAGCCTCGAATTTAGTGATCTTAAAGAGCGCGATGGATTATAGGGCGATAGAAGATCGGTTAAATAGACTGGAGCTAAGCCGTTTAGGGCTTTATAAGTCAGTAGCAATACCTTGTAATTAATACGTGACTTTATAGGTAACCAATGCAGTGATGATAAAATTGGTGTTATATGATCATATTTTCTTGATCTAGTAAGAACTCTAGCGGCGGCATTTTGGACTAACTGTAGCTTGTTTATTGAGGATGCAGGACAACCAGCTAATAAAGCATTACAGTAATCTAGTCTCGAGGTCATGAATGCATGAACTAACTTTTCTGCATCAGAAACTGATAGCATGTTACGTAGCTTAGCAATGTTTCTAAGGTGGAAAAAGGCTGTTTTTGTAACATATGAAATATGATTTTCAAAAGACAGGTTGCAATCTAGTATAACACCCAGGTCTTTTACTGTAGAGGATAAAGTAACAGGACATCCTACTATGTTAAAGTTGTATTGTGAGAGGTTTTGTGGGCGGTTTTTTGAACCGATAAGTATTACCTCTGTCTTGTCTGGATTTAATAAAAGAAAATTACGCGTCATCCAATCTTTTATATCTTTAACACACTCTGTCAATTTGGATAATTTAGCGTTTTCATCCGGCCGTGATGAAATATATATTTGAGTGTCATCAGCATAACAATGGAAACTAATTCCATGTTTCCTTATAATATTTCCAAGTGGCAGCATATATATTGAGAATAATAGAGGGCCTAAGACAGATCCCTGCGGCACTCCATAGTTTACTGGAGTTATGATCGATTTTTCTCCATTTAAATAGACAAAATGGTAGCGGTCAGATAAGTATGATCTGAACCAGCTTAATGCTTGTCCTTGAACACCAGTATAATTCTGTAGTCGATCTAAGAGTATTGTGTGATCTATAGTATCGAACGCAGCACTAAGATCAAGTAAAACTAATATTGAGATACAGCCTTGGTCAGAAGCTAAGAGTAAATCATTTGTGATTTTAACGAGCGCAGTTTCAGTGCTATGGTGCGGCCTGAATCCAGACTGAAACTTTTCATAGGTGTCATTTTCTTGCAAGAAAGAGCCCAGTTGAGAGGACACAACTTTTTCTAGTATTTTAGACATAAAAGGAAGATTTGAAATGGGTCT
>CM040811.1:35454500-35462000 GCA_022829025.1 Squalius cephalus
TAGAACATCTCTGGTGGGATTTGAAGAAGGCCAGGAATATTCCTGAACTGGAGGCGTTGCTCATGAGGAACGGGCTCAGATCCCTCAGAAACGCTGATGTCTGTTATACACCTCGTCTGCAGCAAACGTGTGTTCTACCAGAGACAATTTATATGAGACATGCCACTTCCTCAATCCTCAATACAACTATATAAGGAAAACCCGTAACGGCAAAGATGGCGTTTGTATGCACATGTCCCGCCCCTCCCGCTGGAAAGCCAATCATCTGCTTTTAACAGTCAGCAGCTGACCACTAAGGAGCGAATGTACAGTGACGAGACATAACTGCCATATTCAACCTGTGCTTTTGCGCTGTGGCTGGCGCTGAGCCAAAGACGGACGCGCTCAGCGCTGGTCATAGGCTATATTCACAACTGTTCAGTGTTTTAACCACATAATGTTTATTTTAGGTTTCAGACATTTAAATACATATAATTGTTTAAGTGCTTGGCACAACACCGGCATTCTGGATAGAGACGTAAATGAAGTTTGGTGTCGTGAACGTGAACCCTTGCGCATGCGTAGTAAAGGTATAACCTGTGGGGAAAAAGGCGTTTTAAACCTTATTTTGGGGCAAAGTCATCAAACTTTTTCAGCGATTTTTATCATATTTTACTGCGGTTTCTATACATGCAGTTTTTATGTCCCGGTGACCAGTGAAAGTGCAGTTCTGACTCTCTGCCCATTCATTTAGATAGGAGCCTGGTCTTGTTAGTCCGAAATAGCTGCCCGGAGACGTTGCCAAGATGGCGGTCGAGTGGCACGACTTGCCTAAAAGGACTTTGGTTCTACTCAGTGCTAAAGATGCTTGCCATGAAGGGGGGGGAATAATTGTGAGACTGCAGAAGTCATTAAAAGTTGCATATTCAGTTCAGTTTGGGGAAACCACATGAAACATTTGTTGTGTTGAGCTATTTCACTTATTTTAGTTTGATTTGTTCATTGCAAACCGCTGAAAGTCTGTACATTTTGCCAATAAACCTGATTTGCAATGGGGGTTGAATAATTTCGATTGCAACTATATATATATATATATATATATATATATACATATACATACACACTCACCTAAAGGATTATTAGGAACACCAGTTCAATTTCTCATTAATGCAATTATCTAATCAACCAATCACATGGCAGTTGCTTCAATGCATGTAGGGGTGTGGTCCTGGTCAAGACAATCTCCTGAACTCCAAACTGAATGTCAGAATGGGAAAGAAAGGTGATTTAAGCAATTTTGAGCGTGGCATGGTTGTTGGTGCCAGACGGGCCGGTCTGAGTATTTCACAATCTGCTCAGTTACTGGGATTTTCACGCACAACCATTTCTAGGGTTTACAAAGAATGGTGTGAAAAGGGAAAAACATCCAGTATGCGGCAGTCCTGTGGGCGAAAATGCCTTGTTGATGCTAGAGGTCAGAGGAGAATGGGCCGACTGATTCAAGCTGATAGAAGAGCAACTTTGACTGAAATAACCACTCGTTACAACCGAGGTATGCAGCAAAGCATTTGTGAAGCCACAACACGCACAACCTTGAGGCGGATGGGCAACAACGGCAGAAGACCCCACCGGGTACCACTCATCTCCACTACAAATAGGAAAAAGAGGCTACAATTTGCACGAGCTCACCAAAATTGGACAGTTGAAGACTGGACAAATGTTGCCTGGTCTGATGAGTCTCGATTTCTGTTGAGACATTCAGATGGTAGAGTCAGAATTTGGCGTAAACAGAATGAGAACATGGATCCATCATGACTTGTTACCACTGTGCAGGCTGGTGGTGGTGGTGTAATGGTGTGGGGGATGTTTTCTTGGCACACTTTAGGCCCCTTAGTGCCAATTGGGCATCGTTTAAATGCCACGGCCTACCTGAGCATTGTTTCTGACCATGTCCATCCCTTTATGACCACCATGTACCCATCCTCTGATGGCTACTTCCAGCAGGATAATGCACCATGTCACAAAGCTCGAATCATTTCAAATTGGTTTCTTGAACATGACAATGAGTTCACTGTACTAAAATGGCCCCCACAGTCACCAGATCTCAACCCAATAGAGCATCTTTGGGATGTGGTGGAACGGGAGCTTCGTGCCCTGGATGTGCATCCCACAAATCTCCATCAACTGCAAGATGCTATCCTATCAATATGGGCCAACATTTCTAAAGAATGCTTTCAGCACCTTGTTGAATCAATGCCACGTAGAATTAAGGCAGTTCTGAAGGCGAAAGGGGGTCAAACACAGTATTAGTATGGTGTTCCTAATAATCCTTTAGGTGAGTGTATATACACACACATACATATATATATATATATATATATATATATATATATATATATATATATATATATATATATATATATATATATATTAGGGCTGTCAAACGATTAATCGTGATTAATTGCATCCAAAATAAAAGTTTGTGTTTACATAATTTATGTCTGTGTACGGAGTATAATTAATTTCTATATATAAATACACACACATGCATATATATATTTAAGAAAATGTGTTATTTATATATAATATAAATTATATATAATATAAATATATATATACACAGTATATACATGCAAATATTTCTTAAATATATACATGCATGTGTGTGTATTTATATATAGAAAATAATTATACACCGTACACACACATATATTATGTAAAAACAAACTTTTATTTTGGATGCGATTAATCGCGATTAATCCTTTGACAGCCCTAATATATATATATATAATTTAAATAAAATTTTAATCTGATGAAAAATTTGTATTAATCATAAATATGAATATATGAATATTTATGAATACATTCATATTTAATAAATATAAATAAATTATAAATAAATATTGCCACATAAATATATAACCCATTCTTAAAGTTGCAATGCATTCTGGGATTCTACACCAGAATTTGAATTTGGTTAAAATAAGATCAGCATGAGGTCAGCGTCTACAGTGCGGAACATCTAACGGTTCATTTTGCCCATTCATAAATCATATTTCCATGTGCAGATGAAGAATAACTGCTGGTCATTTATTTCTATCACTTCAAAACACGAGTAAAAGTGAAATCTCGAAGCAAAAGCAAACCTAATATTCTGTGTGCGAGTGTGTTAGGGTGTGAGTGTGTGAGACACGCGGTGCGTCTCAATGTTCACACTATCCATCCTGAACAGTGTGTGAGATTAAGTGTGTCCCAAAGTATAGTGTGTTGAAGAGTGTGTGCCAGAAGTCCCGGATGATCCACTATTCCCGGTGGATTTTCGAAGTGTGGATCCGTGCGCACTATAACAGCTAATATTACCCACAATCCACTGCAAAAAGTGTTAAAAAACTACAGAACATGGCAGATGTGCGCGACCGACGCTGAGAGGTTTAGATGAAGGTTTGAGTGACTAATCAAAGTTCATCCTGATAGAAAAATATGAATTTAAAGTTATCCGTTTTATAGTTCATCTGCAATAACAATGTGGACGTTTATAAAGATCCGTTTGACCATTAACTTTTAAACACATCATCATCATTATGCATTAATACGAGGAGAGTCTCCGCATGACTGCAGATCAACACTTCTCCCCGGTACAGCAGGAAGTGGAATTAAATCAAATGTGGAGGAGTTTCACTGTGAAAGATGATTGACAGGCCAGTTTACAGTGACTAATAGTTTTAGGGCGTAGTGTAAGTGTGTGAACATCAGTGTGTGTGCAGGACTGAAGTGCTCATGCATCATCACAGCGCCCCCTGCAGGCCACGGTGCATTAGTGCAGTGAGATGCATGCTGGGTAACGAGAGAATATTGAGAGTTTCACTTGTGAAGTGTTGATCTTGCCGTACTGGATGAAGCTGCACCGCTGAGACGGGAATCTGGACCGTTCCCTGAGGAGCCGTGAGGAACACCTGAGGAACACCACCTGAACACACACACACACAAACTTGTTTTTATATCTCAGTAAGCTGGACTGATGCTATATTCTTCTAGAAACAAACTTTGTTGCATTATTTTCCTGTTATCTCTGTAAAGCTGCTTTGAAACACTCTGTATTGTACAAAGTGCTATAGAAATAAAGAAGACGACACACACACACACTCTCTCTCTCTCTCTCTCTCTCTCACACACACACACACACACACACACACACACACACACACTCACTGAATACTTTTATGATCATGTTATTGTGTTTTACACCACATGATTATGGTAAAATCATCACAGAAATGACAGTTCTTTTCATTCGGTTATAACTTGTCAATTCAAAGATTCATTTAAAACAATACTACTACACTTTAAAATATTGAACTGATTATAATTAATCTCTGTGATCATTTCACCATTATCGTGAGGTCTTTTATTTATATTGTTCACCATGAAGTTAATCATTTTATTATATGTACCAAACTAAAACCTGTTCTGGCCAGTGCAGGGGATTGTGGGATTTAAAGTGAACGGCTGATATGAGTATTAGAGACCTGTAGGGGGCAGTGTAGTGCAGCTCATCTGAGCTGTGTGTGTGTGTGTGTGTGTGTGTGTGTGTGTGTGTGTGTGTGTGTGTGTGTGTGTGTGTGTGTGTGTGTGTGTGGAGTCCACCTGTGAAGCGTTTGATCTGCTGTGTATTGCTGAACTCAAACATCATCTTTAATTCTCACGTGTGTTTCCATCTGGCATTAAGTGTGTTTCACTCGATCTGATCACGCGTAGAGGAAGGAGACGCGCTCCCATGTTCTGTTCACTCTCACACACTTCTGCCCTGATGTTTCAGCAATGAAGACCTCAAGAAGCTTTTATGACAAGTTTTACGACAGTGATATCAAACGCTCATCGATGCTGGGTTTCAGGTACGGTGCGTTTCAGTGAGAAGTGTCTTCACAAAGGTCCTGTACACCAGAGAGATCAGACGCTATACACACCATGTGGACTACTGTACTACACACTACTGTACTACACACTACTGTACTACACACTACTGTACACTACTGTACTACCACTTTTTGACATTTTCTGCAATAAAAATCATTATTGTGATTACCCTGTCTGTCTGGTACATTTGTCTTGAAGACTGTATGTGTGTGTGTGTGTCTGTGTGTGTGTGTGTGTGTGTATGTTTGTGTGTCTGTGTGTGTGTGAGATTTTTTATTAAATTTAATGCAGTTTATTGCAATGATTGTGTTTACATACATTATTACCAAAACATTTAACAAAACAAATAATGGCAAATACTGTAAAAAAATATAAAGTAGTATACAAGATATGTATAAAAGATAAGAATTGTGTTTTGGGACTGGGCTAGATACGGCTCAGGTGTGGCTGTGCTTCGGTTTAAGGCTGAGAATCGGTACTAATAATAAACCTGTTCTGTCTCAGGTCAGGGCCCGCTGTGGGGGAGTAGATGGCTGATATGGTTTATTAATGGCTGAGAATCAGCGCCACTATTAAAACCAGTTCTGGCCCAGTTCAGGGTCATTAATGGGCTAGTGTTGGGCTAGTGCTGTGCCGAGTGCGGTCCATGTCTTCAGTCCGGATCTGGGCCGCTACAGGCCCGTCACTCTCTGCGGTGTGTGGGACGAGGAGAGGGGTTCAGAGGAACGGAGCTGGGCCAGATAAAATCTGTCTGTGTGTCTCACACACACACACACACACACACACACACACACACACACACACACACACACCTGTGTCCTGCGTCTGGGCGTGCGACACCGGCCCCTGTGAGAAGGCGTTGAGCACCAGACCTCCGTCTGCCAGCGTGGGACCCGACGCGTACATCACCGTGTGTGAGCTGGGATACATCATGTGACCCGCCATGGAGGTGGGCACCGACGTCGTGACGATGGTTGCTGGGAGACTGACCGTGGCTGAGAGAGAGAGAGAGAGCGAGAGTCACACACACACACACACACTGAGCAGCAGGTGGCGCCGTCACACACACACACACACACACACATGATGAAGGTTCACCTGTGGACACCGTGTTCATCTCTGGACTGCTGTCAGCGCTGCTCGACTGGACCTGGATCTGCTGCGGCATCGGCCCGCCTGACACACACACACACACACACACACACACGTCACATGAGCTGCTCATTTCCTGCAGCTCTGCAAGCAAACCAGATACTGATCAAACCGGACGTGTGTTTCACCAAACTAGAGATCAAACACCAGAGCGAATGACATTCATCTGATCCGCTCATGTCAATCTCGTTAACATCACTCTAATAAACACGATTAGAGAATCATTACTAAAATGATCCAATAAAAACAATAATCGTTATGTATTAGCTATAATATATATAAAAAATATAAATAAATTGTCAATACATTAATATTTAATAAAATAATAATAATTAAAAATATATATATTTAAAAATAAATAAATAAACATACATTCTATATATAAATATTTCCATGGAAACACATTGTTTTAATTTCAATTTAATTTTAAACTCATGACACTTTTTATTACTATAATAAATATGAATGCATATTTATATGTATATGAATGTATGAATGTATAGATTAATCCGGGGATCTTACAGCAGATTCGATTATAAAATATTGCAGCAAATGTGGTAATTTGAAACATGACTCCGCCCACTAGTGGGAGGAGCCAACTGTCCAAACGGGTGAATTTCCTGCCTTTAAACTTTTGAATGTTGCCTAATGTATAATGCGTATGAAAGAGCATCAGATTGACACACACACACACACACACACACACACCGGTAAGCGAGACGGCGGCGGGCAGCCGGAACACGGTCTGCGATCCCTGAGATCCTTGAGGAGCCGGTGTGAGTGTGTGTGAGCCGGACGAGTGCTGAAGCTGAGTCCCGGGAGCAAACGGAGAGCCTGGACACACACACACACACACACACACACACACACACACACACACACACACAAGAGAAAAGGACATTTATAATGTTAAAAAAGATTCTGTTTCAAAGAAATGCTGTTCTTTTCAACATTCATCAAAGAATCAAAGTTTCCACAAAAATATGAACACTGATAATAATCATAAATGTTTCTTGATCATCAAATCATCATATTAGAGTGATTTCTGAAGGATCATGTGACACTGAAGACTGGAGTAATGATGCTGAACATTCAGCTTTGATCACAGGAATAAATTACACTTTACTATACAGGTGCTGGTCATAAAATTAGAATATCATCAAAAAGTTGATTTATTTCAGGAATTCAACTTAACAGGTGAAACTAATATATTATATAGACTCATTACATGCAAAGTGAGATATCTCAAGCCTTTATTTGTTATAATTTTGATGATTATGGCTTACAGCTTATGAAACCCACGAAATCAAAATCCCAGAAAATTAGAATATTGCATGAAATCACACAGTAATTACACAGTGATACCATGGTCACTGAACCAGGTTTTGGTTATTTTGGCAGTGTGGGCCGGTGCAAATCCTGCTGGAGAATGAAGGAAGCGTCTCCATAAAGCTT
>CM040811.1:35477000-35479500 GCA_022829025.1 Squalius cephalus
CAGGAGTGCTGGGAAACTTCTCCTTATAAGGCCATGGACACAGAAACCAGCTTTATCAATGAGAGGAACACACTCGCCTGAGCAAACCCCCACACCCACACCCACACACACACACACACACTCGCCTGAGCCTGAGCAAACCTGACCCGACTCTGTCCGGGTTAATCTGAGGGACCGGCGGCTCGTGACGGATCTCAGAAGCGAACGCATACACACACCTTCGAGAAGCTCTGTAGAGTAATGAGTGTTTCCACACAGGTTTCCTGAGCTTCACCCTCAGCCAATCACAGCGGAGTAAACCTCACGACCTGAGGCTAGGCCTGTCAAAATGGCTGAAGAGCTAAACTCGAATTTCTTTCTTAAATATTAGCAAAATCCGAATTATATTCGAATTCTAAAGGCAATACTTAATGCTAGAGGATAAAAGTGCTGTACTGTCTCCTGTTTCCACAAGAGGGCGCAAGCGAGCGCAAGAGCAAATATAGACCAAACCAAGCAAGTACTGAAATGAAATAACATTCACTTTGTAAAGTGCATTAACTTCTGAAACAATTGTTCTTAAATAAAATATAATTTCCTTAATGTGCATGCAAGGAAAATGAGGTTACCATAAAACTGTTGGTGCATCAGTGAGAAAACACACTTCAACACACAGCGTGATGAACTACAGGAACACACAACAGCAAACTGACATTCAGAAACACTTCTACTCTCTACATCTACATATCCTTCATCAAAAACACCAGAAGCTCAACCTGATCTGAGCGAGTGCTGAGCGCTTTCTCACACACACACACTCACACACACACACACACACACACACGCTGAGCGCTTTGTTAACAGTGTTTCAGCTGATGAAAACACACACTCATCTCTGACTGATGTGCAGGTTTGATCAACTGAGAGGGTTTTCGTCAGCACGAAGAACCTTTTCCCGTCATTTTTTTTTATTAGACGAATATTCGAAAACTCTAATTTTGATTTGACAGCCCTAGTGGTAATGAGTGACATGACACCTGCCGCGTGTAAGGGGAAGCTCAGCGCTGGACTGAAGCAGGAGTCCGACAGAAAGCATGTAAACATGAGTTTGGTTTCCAGACACTGAAGAGTTGAAGAGGATCGTAACGCATTTACAAGTGATTCATTTCTGACGGGGTGAAGCCAGCAGACGACACAGTGAAGGTCATAATGAGTGCAGCACGATTTATACTCACTATCTCTGTGCTGAGAGGAGGTGAATCACTCCAGTAAACACGGTAACGAAAGCCTGAAGAGAGATCAGGATGAAGAACAAACGCTCGGCACAGACGGGAGGAATGAAACACTCGAGCGCTTTAATATGGCAGCAATAACTCTTCAGCGTGTGGATTTTGGAGCAACTTGAGAGTTTCATAGATTCATAAAATATGAGCATCTTAAAGTCCCCCAGTAGTCAATCATTTTATCCCTTAAAACTCATCTTTGATCACCAAAATTACATATTTAAACGTTTTTCCTTGAAAAAAAAAATGTCTTCATGCCTTAAAATATCTTGACTGTAACTCGACACCCTTGCCTCATTTAGTATGTGCGGTTCTATGAATATGCAAATGAGCCCCACCTCCACTCACTCACTCAGCTCAGAGATCCACTGGTTGACGATCACACGTTGATCTGATTGGTTACAAGGTAGTTTGTGACGTCAGAAACACCAGCGATTTCAAAGCGTGTTTTTGAGACTGTCTTTGGTTCACTGCAGTTTTAAGGAGGAAATACTCAGCAATGCTGTCGACTTATGAACTTACACATGGTGTGTCTTAAAGCAGATTAAAAACACCACATAGACACATAAACAACATTAAACACTGGATTTTCACCACAGGGGGACTTTAAATAACTAAATAAATAAGTAAATTAACATATGAATTATTAAATAAAAGAGCCGTAGTTAACTGACAAGCTGAGCCATATCGCATTAATATCGCGGACATATCGCCTGCAATAATTAATGCGATATGGCTCAGCTTGTCAGTGAACTACGGCTCTGTGTAGTGAATGCCGCTCCATCTGAAAGCAGGTGATGGCGATTTACTACTAATCAAGGAAACGGCTTTACTGACGAGATGCGCATAACAATGTCATGCGATATATCGCCCAGCCCTAATAGCATGTTAAAATTGTCACTTTTTGAGGGTGAGCAAAGACGCACCGTTTTTGTGTGTGTCGCTTTAAATGCAAATGAGCTGCTGCTCCCGGCACAGGGGGCGGAGCTACAACAGCTTGTTCTTAGCAGCTTCGATTACCTCACACACACATGCACTGAAAATGTAAAAAACTTTTAGCCTTTTATGTTCAAACCGGAGTCAGAAAGATGGAGAGACTCGAGAAGAAGAGACAACATGTAGAAGCAACAGGACATTTCTGAACGGTTAGTTGATGAATTTATGAAGCTGATGTGTAGTTATCTTCTAGTCATTGATTAGCATATTCTGTCTTGATAATCTATAAATCGTGTTCAGGG
>CM040811.1:35492000-35494500 GCA_022829025.1 Squalius cephalus
CACCCTAGACAGGGACCGACGCAGAACGAGGCCCACACACACCCTCGACAGGGACCGACACAGAACGAGGCCCACACACACCCTCGACAGGGACCGACGCAGAACGAGGCCCACACACACCCTCGACAGGGACCGACACAGAACGAGGCCCACACACACCCTCGACAGGGACCGACGCAGAACGAGGCCCACACACACCCTAGACAGGGACCGACGCAGAACGAGGCCCACACACACCCTCGACAGGGACCGACACAGAACGAGGCCCACACACACCCTCGACAGGGACCGACGCAGAACGAGGCCCACACACACCCTCGACAGGGACCGACACAGAACGAGGCCCACACACACCCTCGACAGGGACCGACGCAGAACGAGACACACACACACACCCTCGACAGGGACCGACGCAGAACGAGGCCCACACACACCCTAGACAGGGACCGACGCAGAACGAGGCCCACACACACCCTCGACAGGGACCGACACAGAACGAGGCCCACACACACCCTAGACAGGGACCGGCGCTCGGACAGCGAGGGCAGAGGAAGGGAATGAATGAACAGCAAATGAGAAAGATAAACAGAACTGTTCATCTTAAAGGGTTTGTTCACCCAAAAATAAAATGATCCTTTAATTTACTCTCCCTCAAGCATCCCGTGTGTTTATGACTGTCTTCTTTCAGCCGAACACAATCAGAGTTATATTAAACAATATAAGCTTCATAACGGCAGTGAACGAGCCTGAGATGTTGAAGCCCAAAAGAGTTCATCATCTTCATAACAGTAATCATCCGGATCCAGGGTTAATAAAGCCTTCTGGAGCCAAAACAAATATACATATATCCATATTTATGCGTGGGGTCAGAGGTCATGCATGGGGTCAGAGGTCACTCTTACGTCGGAACTAGACTCGCGTACGGCTGTTATCGGAAGCCAGTCATTATAGTTTATAAAGTTATAAATATGGAATTTTGTTTTGGCTTATAAAGCTATAAAGCTTGAGCCAGGATATTGTTTAATATAACTCTGATTGTGTTCGGCTGAAAGAAGATAGTCATAAACACACGGGATGCTTGAGGGAGAGTAAATTATGGGATCATTTTAATTTTGGGTGAACGAACCCTTTAAAGTCTCCAGATTTTCAAGGAGAAACAACTGTTAGTTTTATGATTATACATTTTAAATAATGTGCATGACTAATTAGCCATTAATATTAATGACAAGAATCTAATCAAAGTGGGTTTTTGCATTAACCTCCTTTTGTTTATTGGAAAGTTTTATGTCCATAAATGTAAATATACAAAAAGCAAACCATGCTTTGACATCTTCAAACAAGAATTGAATTTGTACTTACATACAATTTCAATGTCTGTAAATAAAAAATAAAAAACTATAAAAAAAATCTAGAATTTGTGGCATATTTAATATTCTTTCATACTAATCTTTTATTATTATCCTTTTGTGCCTTCTTTTCTTTCTTTTACATCTCTTGGCAAGTAATTTTCAATAGATAAATCAGACTTCTTTATATGATTGATTTTTCTTGTTGACTATTGAACTATAACTTGTTTATTAATTTTATGTTTATTATTTTGCATTAATAAAAAAATAAAAAAATAAATCCATTATTAACGTGTTTTTGTTGAGAATGGCTTCGCTTTAACAGTATAGATGTTTCACAGCAGCTTTACAGTGATAACAGGAGATTACAGTAACTCAGATTGTTCAGGCTTCACAGAAGATCTAGAATAAAGTTATTGTCCAGATAAAGATAGTTCAAGAACACTAGCAGGACTCGAACCCGCAACCCTTCAGTTTCCAGCCCTCCAGTTTCATGATCTTTCCACTGACAACAGAATACTCCCCTTATATATTAAAATAACAAACAAGCATTCTCTGAAACAGTGTCCTGTGAAAAGCACTACAGGAATAATAACCTTGGATGTAACGTTAATTTAAATGATGTTCTTATAAAGTTTCCCACCTTCTTCATGATGCCCGTCTTCCTCTTGCTGAAGGTGGTGTACCTCCGCAGTTTGTTGTCTATAAACTCCATCTTTATCTTGACTCTGCCTCGGGTCTTCTTGCCCGGTTTGGCTCCGGCCACTCCACCGGCGAGCACCCCGAACCCCGGCGAGGGCAAGCCGGCCTCCCGCGCCTCCATCACGGCCTCCATCTCGGCTCTCTCCCGCTTGACTCCGGATCCCCTCCGGCCGTCCGTGACCGACCCCACGGGCTCGTCCTCATCGCCCGAGTCGGAGTCCGCGTCCGAGCCGCTGCACAAACCCTGTTTATCCGGATCGAATCTCAAACCTCCCACCATCCCTGCGGCTTGTAGTGGCCCGAGTCCGGTTGCGATCCCCGGTCGTACGCCGCCTCGCTGGGCTCCGGTTCCCCCGAGCATCCCTACCGGAGAGGAGCGGACGAGCCCGGTCCGAACCCCGGCTCCGATCACCACCGCGCCGTGTCCCGAGCTCTTCCCCGCCGCTGCCCCG
>CM040811.1:35499500-35535267 GCA_022829025.1 Squalius cephalus
CAGCCTCCAGAGCTGAAACACACACACACACACACACACATGAGACTCGCTCTCCCCGTGAGAGATAATCACAGTTAAGACCTGCACAAATACTGTCTTTACAATCTCAAAATAAATACTTTAATAAACAGGATACAAGAGTAAAACACTAAAGGCTTGTTTTAATCAATATATATATATATATAGAGTATCTCACAAAAGTGAGTACACCCCTCAGACTTCAGCAAACATTTTGGTATATCTACTCAAGGGACAATCCTACAGAAATGAAACTTGGATATGTTTTAGAGTTGTGAATGCTTGTACAGCAGAATATATTTACTGTCCTCTGAAAATAACTCAACATACAGACATTACTGTCAAAACAGCTGTACACCCTAACTGAACATGTCAAAACATGTGACGCTGGTGGTCATGTGACGTCAGTGGTCATGTGACGTGCTCACCTTCGAGCAGCTGCTGATGATCGAGCTGATGGTACGGCATCTCTCCGAGACTGAACACCTCCCACATGAGCACAGCGAACGCCCACACGTCCGACTTACTGGAGAACTCACTGTCAAACACTGCCTCAGCCGGGAGCCAGCGCAGGGGAAGCCAGGCCTGCCTGTAGAGGTGGTACTCGCTGCACACACACACACACACACACACACACACACACACGTTTACTTAGCTATTTAAATTGGGACATTCCATACATAATGGTTTTTATGTTGTAGAAACTGTATATTCTGTCCCCTTACACAAACCCGACCCCTAAACCTCCCCATCACACACATAACACACACACACACACACACACACACATACTAGGGCTGGGCAAAAAATATAGATTTCTCGATTTTAATCAATTCTCATTTTTACGAAACGATATTGATTCTTAAATCCCAAGAATCGATTAGTCGTCCTGTTCTCAGTTGATGAATGAATGTAACATTGTAGCGCATCCCATCCAATAAATCACAATAATCTTTGTGCTTTGTTACTATTGATATGAAACAAAGTCTCAGATTTCAAATTACGTCCATTTTCTAACGAAATTCATAAACATAATTAGCGTTTTGTCGCTGTGGCGTGAGATCGCTCTGGCTCAGCTCTAGAGAAGCACACGATCTTCTCCTCCGCCTTAATAACACCAGTTACAGCGCGAGATAAACATGAATGAGCTTCTGAAAGTGTGTTAAAAGATAGAGAACAACTTATGGAAGTCCGTATCATGGAGTCACTCAGTCAGTGTTTCAACCGTGGAAAGACGTCAGTAAACAATGTCATGTAACGTCACATTTACCTCAGAAAAACCATATCCAGTGACCATAAACTCGTCAGTCAGCGAGAAAAATTAACTCTAGAGAGGAGCATTCTGCTAAATATATGCACCATATTACATATTCATTATAATGTTTAATGTTCTTCAATTTTTAATGCATGTTTGAATAAATCTGGAAAATTTTTTATGACAGCCACCATTTCAATTTTTATATAATTTCATATAACTTTATTATTATAAAAATAAATAAAAGTGTATTTTAAGTGTTTGTATACAAATCAGTTAATTTTTACCTTCAGTATTACAGTAGGCTAATGAAGCCTATAGGCTAACACTGACTCCCATAGTTTACAGCATTAGTGAAGAGATCTGCTTTCCTTGAGAAAATTTGCCATGCATTGAACCTGATATCCAAAATAATCAATATTGAATCGAATCGAATTGCAAGCTTGTGAATCGAAATCGAATCGAATTGTGAAATTTGTGTCAATACCCAGCCCTAACACACACACACACACACACACACACACACACACACACACACACACACACACAGACACACACACACACACACACACAGCTGTGACTGACTGACATCAACACTAGATGGCGCTCTTCATGCATGTAAAGGCTGATGCCCAGAAGCTCTGCACCAGATCTCACAGGCAGAAGCACCTCAAGTTTTCCGATTATACTATTTTAAAGGATAATTATTTTGTTTCGCAGGCCTCCTACAGGTCCACATACATCCACGGTCAAACAACACTGAAGTTTGGATGTTGGATAATATATTGGAATGTTGTAATATGTAGATGTGTATGTGGAATATGATTGTTTTTATTGTTTTTAATGTATGTTTTGTGTGTGTGATGTAATGCCACTGCTCTAAATGCCCTTTGTGGGATTAATAAAGTGGTTAACTTAACTTATATCCACTTCAGCATCAGCTCTTTTCTCTCAGGCTACGTCTACATTAATCTGGAGACATTTGAAAACAGTTTTCGTTTGAAAACGCTCTCCGTCTACATTAGCGTTTCTCATCCACACTGTTCTCGTGTTTCACTGCAAACCTGTCATCTGTGCAGGACTGTGACGTGAAGAGTGTGTGAACTAACATTTTAGCAACAGTGTGAAAGTGAATATAACAGGCACAACACCGCTATAAACATCAATATCTCTGGGTTCAATAAACTTACGTCATCATTTTTAAGTTTTCTCTGCCAAAAACGTGTCTCAGTGTGTGGAGGGCCAAAGCGGAGAGGAAAAGATGCGTTCTCAGACTATATGTATTAGTGTGGACGAGACCTCAGTGTCTGAAACGCTTCCATCGAAGATTCAGTCTCTCTAAGCTCCGCCTCTCTGAGAGCTGCTCTGCTCTGATTGGTCAGAAAGCAAACGCTCATTATCATATCTGAATCTCAGCTCTTGATCTCAGTGATGCGAACAGTGACGATGGCGTGGGTTTCACCGTATCAATCTCAGAAAACAGCGTCTTCTCCACACGAACAACACGAGCCAAACTCTTCCAGTCTCAGATACACTAGTGTTTGAGGGCGGAGCTAAGAGACGCTGTTCAGCCAATCAAGACCAGAGGCGGGCATTATGCAAATGAGTTACAAACCTAATAAGGTTCAGCAGGAAGTGAGACTGAATTACTGACGACTCGTTTCAGTTCAGAATCGCTTCTTTCTTTTTTCTTTCATTCACAATAACTTTCTTTGAAACATTGCAGATCGTTCACATTCATACGCAGCTTTATCACAGCCTGCAGAGAGGGGTGATGATGTCAGCTGTACCTGTTATACACGTCTCTGCAGAGAGCGAGCGAGGACACTTTGACGAGTCTCTGTCCGCTGATCAGACAGTTTCTGGCCGCCAGGTCTTTATGCACGAAACGCTGGTTTGATAAATGCTGCATCCCATCAGCCACCTGGGCACAGATGGAGAGCTGCACAGAGCAGTCACATGATCAACACAGAGTCACATGACTTATTAAACACACTGAATGCGGTTATGGGAACGTACTTTAGTTTTCGTGCTGATGGGATGAGGCTTGAGCTTCCCATCGCTGCTGTTTGATATCCTGAGGAACTGTTTGAGATCACCCTGAAAAACAAGAGTTCATCAGTGTGTGTGAGTGTGTGTTTGTGTGAGAGTGTGAGTGTGTGTGAGTGAGTGTGTGTGTGAGAGTGTGAGTGAGTGAGTGTGTGTGTGTGTGTGTGTGTGTGTGAGTGTGTGTGTGAGAGTGAGTGTGTGTGTGAGAGTGTGAGTGAGTGAGTGTGTGTGTGTGTGTGTGTGTGTGTGAGAGTGTGTGAGTGTGTGTGTGTGTGTGAGTGTGTGTGTGTGTGAGAGTGTGAGTGAGTGTGTGTGTGAGAGTGTGTGTTTGTGTGAGAGTGTGTGAGTGTGAGTGTGTGTGAGTGAGTGAGTGAGTGAGTGTGTGTGTGTGTGTGTGTGTGTGTGTGAGTGTGTGTGTGTGTGTGAGTGAGTGAGTGTGTGTGTGTGTGTATGTGAGTGTGTGTGTGTGTGTGTGTGTGTGTGAGTGAGTGAGTGAGTGAGTGAGCGTGTGTGAGTGTGTGTGTGTGTGTGTGTGTGTGTGTGTGAGTGAGTGAGTGAGTGAGTGAGTGAGTGTGTGAGCGTGTGTGTGTGAGTGTGTGTGTGTGTGTGTGTGTGTGTGTGTGTGTGTGTGAGTGTGTGGCTGTACCAGATCCACGTATTCCAGGATCATGTATTGCGGGTGAGCTTCTCTGCAGACTCCCAGCAGCCTCACGATGTGTGTGTGTGTGAGTTTGCTGAACATCTGCATCTCTCGTCTGAACTCGGACTCCTGATCTCGACTCTGTAAACTCTTCACCAACACCAGCGTCTCGTCCTCGGACTCCTCTATAGCCCTCGCTTTAGCCAGAAACACCTCGCCGAACACGCCACGCCCTGCACACACACACACACACACACACACACACACACACACACACACACACACACACACACACACACGTTTACTTGGCTAAATGGGGAAATTCCATAGGTGTAATGGTTTTTATACTGTACAAACTGTATATTCTCTCTTCTTACACTAACCCAACCCATCACACACACACACACACACACACACACACACTCTCTCTCTCTCTCTCTCACACACACACACACACACACACACACACACACACACACACACACACACACACACACACACACACACACAGACAGAGACTCTCTCTCTCTCTCTCTCACACACATACACACACACACACACACACACACACACACACACACACACACACACACACACACACACACACACACACACACACACGTTTACTTGGCTAAATGGGGAAATTCCATAGGTGTAATGGTTTTTATACTGTACAAACTGTATATTCTCTCTTCTTACACTAACCCAACCCATCACACACACACACACACACACACACACACACACACTCTCTCTCTCTCTCTCTCACACACACACACACACACACACACACACACACACACACACACACACACACACACACACACACACACACACACAGACAGAGACTCTCTCTCTCTCTCTCTCACACACATACACACACACACACACACACACACACACACACACACACACACACACACACACACACACACACACACACACACACACACACACACACGCTCACACACGCTCATATCTGACACTCGGCATCAAAACACACTGTGTCAGACGAAAACAATGTATTAAACAATATTTAGAAACTAATATGATATGATTTCTCTAAGTAAGGTATAATAATATCAAAAACATTTACGCTGGTGTTCAAAAGTTTGGAATAATTAAGATTTCATAAAGAGTCTCTTCTGCTCATCAAAGCTGTATTTATTTGATAAAAAAATCAGTAATTTAAATTAATTTCAGTAAAGTGTAATTTATTCCTGTGATCAAAGCTGAATGTTCAGCATCATTACTCCAGTCTTCAGTGTCACATGATCCTTCAGAAATCACTCTAATATGAGGATCTGATGCTCAAGAAATATTTATGATTATTATCAGTGTTGAAACCTTCATATGTGGAACAATGCTATATTCACTCAGTAGAGTTACCCAGTGTGGTGATGGTCTGCAGGTGCGCTCTGGGAAAGTGCAGTTTGTCAGTGTTTGCTGAAGGTCTCAAGGTGGTTAAAGCCACTTCTTCCTGGACCTCCGCCGTCCTGTGGCCGTTCATCTGAAGAGCGCCACCTACGGGACAACACACACACACACACACACACACACACACTCTTCAGATGCTCGTCTGCTCTGGTTCATCTTTAAATAACAGATCGCTGTATGAACTAGAGGTCAGATGTTGATGATATGATGCTCATGCACAGCTGAATTAAACAAGCTCTTATTTTAAACAACATGCATTTAAACATCGTTAAATAACATGTGAAAACTAATGTGTAATCCAGCTAACAGGGAACGGTCTGTCAAAGTTATGAACAAACGTTCTTCCAGTAACATTAATAGAATGTTCGTTTTAAAAAAAAAAGCATTTTTCTGAAACGTTTTAGTTGGACTTTTGTCTAACATTTTTTAAATGTTTAAATGTAACATTCACATGATGTTTGAAGAATAATACAGTAGAACTTTCCCTTAACGTTCGCATAACCATGAAAAAACCTTTTTAACATTTTGAATGTTCAGAGAACATTCAGAAATAATATTTTTTATAACTTAATGGCAATATTAGGAATTTTATAACTTCTTATAATGTTTTATAGCATTTTATTACACGGCTCTGTGGAATGCTTGATTCTGATTGGTCAATAGTGCCAGCCAGTGGTAAGTTATGCCCAGATAACAGCCGCTGAGAACAGAAACACAGGCTCATCCGGGTCACTGAGGTCAGCAGCGCTATACACTCGCTAGGAACGGGTTTTCTTTGTGGAAGTTTTGCATTTGGTGAGCTAATAAAGTATTAAAGCTCAATCGAATCAATATTTTGTGTACAGTTATGTAATTATGCCATCCAGTATCGTGGACTCGCTCTCTCTTGTTTCACACAAACGCAGCGTTTTGTGACTATTGTTTTGTTCACTGTTGGATTATAAGATACAAACAGGTACGATTTTAAAACAGTTTAATCTGAAATCAATATCTCTGATCTCCATAATTATTTATGAGGTGAAATGCTGTGTAATAAGTGTTATGACTTTAAACCGTATCTCTTAAATGCTTGTCTAGTTTGATCTCGCCGCTGAAACTGCTCTCTCCGCGGAAGCTTTGTGTTTAAAGAGCTAATCAAATATTTCCGTGGCGAGCAGGACGAGGCCGTGAGTGATGATGAGCGACGCGCCGGTCTCGTATCTCTCACCGAGGAGCGTCAGTGGAGGAGGAGAGAGGACCAGGCCTGGACTGTTTTATTAGATGTTTTGTTTATATGTGGCGGCAGTTGTCCGTGAGGGTGCCGTCTTTACTTTCGTAAACCCCTTCAGGTGTGTGTGTGTGTGTGTGTGAGTGATCTCAGAATAAACCCCTTCAGCTGTGTGTGTGTGTGTGTGTGTGTGTGTGTGAGTGATCTCAGAATAAACCCCTTCAGGTGTGTGTGTGTGTGTGTGTGTGTGTGAGTGATCTCAGAATAAACCCCTTCAGGTGTGTGTGTGTGTGTGTGTGTGTGTGTGTGTGTGTGTGTGTGTGTGAGTGATCTCAGAATAAATCCCTTCAGGCTGATGAAGACCTGATCACCCTGTCGGGTTTATTCTGTGATAACAACCAACTGGATTTACATTATCCCTTACTTATATGATCCACACACACACACACACACACACACACACACACACACACACACACTCTCTCTCTCTCTCTCTCTCTCACACACACACACACACACACACTCACACACAATCACACACACACACACACACACACACACACACACACACACACACACACACACACACACACACTCACCGTTCAGACACTCCATCTCGGGCTCCTCTGCGGGGCTCTTCTGCAGGTGCTTGCTCTTGCGTCTCTGTTTGCAGTAGAACATGAGTCCCAGCACAGCGATGATGTAAGCCACGGCCACGGCCACCGACAGCGCGATCGTCTGGAACATCTTGAACTGGCTCTTATCCTCGTCTCCATCGCGCGGGTGCACAGGCTTCTCTGAGGACACCACAGTAAAACACCTTTACCCCGGTACAATCACTGCAGGACACTCAACAAACTCATACATTTAATATTATAACAAACAATTATTCCCTTAAATAATAAATGTAGCAGTAGTAGTAGTAATAATGTGTGTAGCTCAAACAGTAGAGCATTGGCGCTTGCAACACCAAGGTCATGGGTTCGATTTCCAGGGAAAGCAATAACTGTTAAGAATGTAAATGTGTACCTTGAAATGCAATGCAAGTCGCTTTGGATAAAAGCATCGGCCAAATGTAAATGTAGTGTGTAGTGCATAATCAGTGTGACTGTAGCTGTTTACGTTATCCAGGCAACAATGTAACAGACTGATAAGGCCATCCTTAAAAATATTCTTGTTTGCCGTAACCCGACCGACCCAGTCAATTTAGGTCCGACCCAATTATTTATTTATTTTCCTTTTAGTCCGACCGACTTGCCGATTGTAAACTTGCATTAATACCGACCGATTTTTTTTTTACTCTTCAAACAACTAATACAAATGCAATAAAATGATATTAATTATATTTTATTGTGAATAAATAGGCCTACATATAGGCTACGCTCTTTCTTTTAAATAAAAACCCGTGGCGTCATCTATGATTATAAGGGCTGTGTAGGCTGTAGGCCTATGCGAAATGAAAGCGAAATCGCGACACTCAGATCCATGAAAAATATGTTTTAGTAGGCTAATTCTATGAATTACACTGCGCAAACCAAAAGTAGGCTATTATACCCACCGGATGAAGAGGGATCGGCTCTCCACAGAACATAATAGCCTATTCATTTTATTTTATTTTTCGTGTTCGCATTTATGAGGAAGAAACAATGTTACAGACGTGACCGCTCTGAAAGCGGCAATTAAAACTTCACAGAGATCTCAAACAGGCATTTAAAACACCAAATATTAAGAATGGGCATATCAAGCAAAATAAAATTCGATGATTGATCGAAAATTGTATCTCTCCCCCCACATGCTCACCGGCAACGCTCCGACAGTAAATTTCTCTAATAGGCCTGTGTTGTAGCCCACAGTCATTAAAAAACGATTTAGTTTCATATTAATGTTTAAATAAAATAATATATATTTTTTAAATTTCATGTTGATTATATGAAAAGTGAATAGCATGAATAAGATAAGATGATCCCGAAAATATCGGAAGACAAATGGAGTGGGCAGACATGATTTTAACCACTTCATTAAGTTTGTTTTTGTAGAAAGTCTGTCTTTAAAGTGAATTTCGTTTTGTATTAATTGTATCTTAATTTTGATCAATGTTCCTGTATTTAATAAATAAGAGGTAGGCTAAATAAGGCAATATAATCAGGACACGGAGTCGCCGGCGCGTGAACTGGAGCTGGTCTCTTAAATGAACCGAAACTCAGCGTATAAGCTACTTGCCTCACAGACCTGAGACATATATATATATAGGCCTATATATATAAAAAGCATGAAATGTACACTTTTAAACAAAACAATTCAAAACGAAAGAAAACAGACTGCTCTCTGCTTATGTAATGAAATGTGCATTTCTCTCTGGCGCGTTCACTAGGCTACTGCGAAGATCGCGTCAGCATCGTCAACTTCATCTTTGACACAGAAAACACTTGTTTATTAATAAACAATTGAAATGTCTCCTTGATATATTTGACATACTAATAATCATCACTTTTCCCAATTCTGACAGCTTAGGCGCGTTATTGGCAGCGCTCCCGTTACATGAATAGGCCTATAATATTACCGCTATAATATTTTTCTTTGGTGTTCAGTTTTTACAGGTTTTCTAATTGTTATTTAATGTGTGTGTGTATATATATATATATAACTTGGCACGAAGTTCTGGAAAACTGTCAGTGAAGTCCCGATATGCAAATTTGACCAAAATTGTACATTTTTTTTTTTACATCGAATCTCGAAAAAAAATATATAGACCAACCAACCGACCTTTTTTTTTTTTTTTTTGCTGTTACGGCAAACCAAAATATTTTTAAGGATGGCCTAAAGAATGTGTGTCACCTGGAGCGTTTTTATAAGGTAATTTGATCAGATCCACCAGTTTAAATCAGTTAACCCACTGAGATACTGATCTAAAAATTGTCTAAATAAATCTTAAAGATGATCATCTAATAGGATTCTTAGTCACTGGTTCTGACGGCGAGTTTTAGGATAACAGTCATTAGCATTGAACTGCTTCTGACCTGAACTGAATCAACACTGAACTGAATTAATCTGAATAATAACACTATTGTCTTCTGTAGAGCTGCTTTAAAGCTCAACTTGAGCTTGTTTCATAATTGATGCATTATGCAACATTAACACTGTTATTTTGCTGTTTATTACTGTGAAGCTGCTTTGAAACAGTCTGTACTGTATAAAGCGCTATAGATATAAATGTGAAATGAAGTTACTAACACTATCTGATCTGTGCATCAATCAACCAAGTTTGTGTTCCTCACCCACGACGTAAAGCTGCGCTGTCGTGTCTCTGATGTTGCAGGTGTTTCCCGCGATACAGGTGTACATGCCCGTGTCATCAGTGGTGACATCACTAATGACCAGAGAGCCATTGGGCATCTTCTGAAACCTGAGGACAACAGACACACAATCAGCACATGTGAAAGATCATACAGTATCTGATAGACAGACGGGTGCAGTGAGATGAGTGCAGTGAGACAGGTGCAGTGTGACAGGTGCAGTGAGGCAGGTGCAGTGAGACGGGTGCAGTGAGGCGAGTGCAGTGAGACGGGTGCAGTGAGACAGGTGCAGTGAGACGGGTGCAGTGAGGCGGGTGCAGTGAGACAGGTGCAGTGAGACGGGTGCAGTGAGACAGGTGCAGTGAGACAGGTGCAGTGAGACGGGTGCAGTGAGACAGGTGCAGTGAGACGGGTGCAGTGAGGCGGGTGCAGTGAGGCGGGTGCAGTGAGGCGGGTGCAGTGAGACAGGTGCAGTGAGACGGGTGCAGTGAGACGGGTGCAGTGAGACAGGTGCAGTGAGACAGGTGCAGTGAGACGGGTGCAGTGAGGCGGGTGCAGTGAGACAGGTGCAGTGAGGCGGGTGCAGTGAGGCGGGTGCAGTGAGGCGGGTGCAGTGAGACAGGTGCAGTGAGGCAGGTGCAGTGAGACGGGTGCAGTGAGGCGAGTGCAGTGAGACAGGTGCAGTGAGACAGGTGCAGTGAGACGGGTGCAGTGAGACGGGTGCAGTGAGGCGGGTGCAGTGAGGCGGGTGCAGTGAGACAGGTGCAGTGAGACGGGTGCAGTGAGACCTGCTGGAGCTGCTGCTGCTGAGCAGTCTGTCTCTGATGCTCCACTGGATGTAGGGCTGAGGGTCTCCTGACGCCTGACAGTGAAGCACGGCTGTGTGACCCTGATACACCGTCGTCTGCTCCGGCTCCAGCTTAAACTCCACAAGAACTGACAACACACACACACACACACACACACACACACACAGGTGAACAAGAACGAGTCATCAACCACAGCGTTCAATCAGAACACAAGCACACACACACACACACACACACACACACACAGGTGAACAAGAATGAGTCATCAACCACAGCGTTCAATCAGAACACACACACACACACACACACACACACACACACACACACATACAGAGGTGAACAAGAATGAGTCATCAACCACAGCGTTCAATCAGAACACAAGCACACACACACACACACACACACACACACACACACACAGGTGAACAAGAATGAGTCACCAACCACAGCGTTCAATCAGAACACAAGTACACACACACACACACACACACACACACACAGGTGAACAAGAACCGGTCATCAACAACCACAGCGTTCAATCAGAACACACACACACACACACACACACACAGGTGAACAAGAACCGGTCATCAACAACCACAGCGTTCAATCAGAACACACACACACACACACACACACACACACACAGACACACACACACCTCCTACAGTGAGATGAACGTGTGCTCGTATCTCTCCCTGAGCGCTGCTGGACGCCACACACGTGTAGTTTCCTCCGTCGGATCGGCTCACGGTACTGAAGTGAAGAACTCCTTTCATCTGAGTCGCGTGAGGCGGGAGATCAGCGCCGTCTGTTGGCAAACACACACGTGACACACACACACACACGAGAGAAACACGCATGTTCACACTGACACCAGGAAGTCATTCAGTTTAAGTCAGCGCTGGTGATGTGACTATGCAAATGAGCAGTGACACGATACAGCGACAACCAATGGGAAAGCAGACAGCAGAGCTCATGTGATCTAATCTTGATATATTAGTGACCAGCAGTCATTTTAGTTGCTGTGTGGGGTTAGGGTTAAATGATTTAAATGAAATGATTGTCAGAGTTAGGGTTGGTCTCTGACCTGCTCTGCTCCAGTGTACTGTGGGTGTCTCTCGCCCGGTCGCCACACAGCTGATGCTGCTCTCTCTCTCCAGCTGCACACACTGCGACGGCTGCGGGACGGGCGTGAACTTTAACTTCTCTGAGAGACACATCACACACACATGAGTAAAGCTGGCACTCAAACACGCCGTGATGTAACAGCACGCAAACCACAACAAAACAGAAGTTATGTCGTTTACAACATCAGAACAGATCACGAACACACGTCACGTTCTATTATACTGGAGACTTTCTGAGGATTGTCGTGATTTAAAGGGGTCATGAACTGAAAATTTAAATTTTCATTGATCTTTTGACAGTTAATAGGTCGTTATAATATAAAAATATCTTGTAAGTTTCAAAACCCAAAACTTCCTTGATATTTCAAAAAAAGCTTTTATTGAGATCAAGGCCAGAAAACATCAGGATCTGAAAAGTGTGGAATTATGGCGTAATAGTGCAGCGAAAGACCGCCTTTGCAGAAGAATATCAACGCCTACGTCTACATCACCGCGTCTTTGGCCCCGCCCACTGGAGCATTAGTGAATATTACATGAGAACGAGTAAAGATCGACACAGGATCAATACCATTACCTTCCAGACGATCAGAATGCTAGGAGAGTGTTGTTGTTTTTTCAACTGTGAAAGTCTCAGCTGTGCATTATTTGTTTGCATTTGGTGCATTTCACTTTTACGATATGGATCTGCCAGCAACACCACAAACATGTAAGTAACCATGTTTATTCTAACACCTGATCTGTGATCAGTGATTTCTGATGTGTAATTATTCAAGTTCGGATAATTATCTTTCTCTCAAAATCGTTCAATACTGTTTATGCATCAGTAAATCAAGCCAGTGACTAAACGATCAACTTCACATTGTTTCTTTTAGTAACATGAAAATAATCTGTTATTTAAATTGTGATTAAATGATATGCAGAAAGCGATCAAAGAAAGCTCCCTTTACAATTGCCCAAGCTGTCAATCACACCGTTTATCTGGACACTTTCCAAAACTCCCGTTATAATGACGCTGTTACACTGCACAACGAAGCTCTTACTGTATTTACATCGTGTTTGCATTGTTATTTGGTGAAAGCATTCGTGAGAGAGCAGAAATTGCGTTGCACTGATGAGATCACTTCATTCACGCGATCAACAGACTGTCTGTCATCAGCTGGATGGAAGCATCAGATGGAATAGATCTAAATATAAAGCTATAAACAACACTTTCACGATTCGTTAATCTTGACAGTAGTAATAGAGAAAACGTAATAAAACTATTTGAGAGGGTTCAACATTATTGTGCTTATTTCATATGCAAAGATGTTAGCCAATCACAGCAGTGGGCGTTTACACACACACACACACACATACACACACACACACAGGTTCCTCTCACCCAGTATGTATATGCGTGCGTGTGCACTGATGGATCCTCCCTCCGACACACACACACACACACTCACCCAGTATGTGAACGCGTGCGTGTGCGCTGATGGATCCTCCCTCTGACACACACACACACACACACAAACACACACACACACACTCACCCAGTATGTGAACGCGTGCATGTGTGCTGATGGATCCTCCCTCCGACACACACACACACACACACACACACACACACTCACCCAGTATGTGAACGCGTGCGTGTGCGCTGATGGATCCTCCCTCCGATACACATGTGCAGCTGAACATCTGACCATCGTTCACCTCAGCGCTGTTGATCCTCAGAGTCCCGTTAGAGAAGAGCTTATAACGAGAGCCCTGCAGAGAGAGAGACTGTGTGTGAGAAACCTGACGCGAGGTCACCTGATCAGACCATGATGAGTGTGTTCACCTCCTCACTGATCGGGATGCTTTTGCGGTACCATGTGACCCGGGGTTCAGGTGTGCCCTGAGCGTGACAGTGCAGGAGACCCGGCTGACCCTCCTCGATGTGTGTGTCCTGCGGCCTCACAATCCACTCTGGAGAGGCTGTAAAACACACACACACACACACACACACACACACACACACTTTAACGGTCACTTAGAGCATTTATGGTAGTTCGAGGTACAATGAGAACAGCGCATGTGTGTCAGTAATAGATGTGACAGGTGAGGAGAAGAGATAACCACTCAACCGGCTTTTGTACACTTTCTTTTATTTCCCTTTATATTTGTGACCAGAGTTGAATGTTTATTTGTATGCTTTTTCTCACTCAATCCGGATGATCCGGATGTATGCAGATGAGTGTGACGTTTAAGTCATTTTATTAAAACCCGGGGAAAATACGCCGTATTTTTCTCTCTGGGCAACAACATCTCAACTTTGAGATCAGTGTGTGTTGGGTCAGATGAGTGTGTGTTGGGTCAGATGAGTGTGTGTTGGGTCAGATCGGTGTGTGTTGGGTCAGATCGGTGTGTGTTGGGTCAGATCGGTGTGTGTTGGGTCAGAAGAGTGTGTGTTGGGTCAGATCAGTGTGTGTTGGATCAGATCGGTGTGTGTTGGGTCAGATGAGTGTGTGTTGGGTCAGATTGGTGTGTGTTGGGTCAGATCGGTGTGTGTTGGGTCAGATCGGTGTGTGTTGGGTCAGATCAGTGTGTGTTGGGTCAGATCAGTGTGTGTTGGGTCAGATCAGTGTGTGTTGGGTCAGATCAGTGTGTGTTGGGTCAGATCGGTGTGTGTTGGGTCAGATCGGTGTGTGTTGGGTCAGATGAGTGTGTGTTGGGTCAGATCAGTGTGTGTTGGGTCAGATGAGTGTGTGTTTGGTCAGATGAGTGTGTGTTGGGTCAGATGAGTGTGTGTTTGGTCAGATGAGTGTGTGTTGGGTCAGATGAGTGTGTGTTGGGTCAGATTGGTGTGTGTTGGGTCAGATCGGTGTGTGTTGGGTCAGATCGGTGTGTGTTGGGTCAGATCAGTGTGTGTTGGGTCAGATCAGTGTGTGTTGGGTCAGATCAGTGTGTGTTGGGTCAGATCGGTGTGTGTTGGGTCAGATCAGTGTGTGTTGGGTCAGATCAGTGTGTGTTGGGTCAGATCGGTGTGTGTTGGGTCAGATCGGTGTGTGTTGGGTCAGATGAGTGTGTGTTGGGTCAGATGAGTGTGTGTTGGGTCAGATCGGTGTGTGTTGGGTCAGATGAGTGTGTGTTGGGTCAGATGAGAGTCTGTTGGGTCAGATGAGTGTGTTGGGTCAGATGAGTGTGTGTTGGGTCAGATCAGTGTGTGTTGGGTCAGATGAGTGAGTGTTGGGTCAGATCAGTGTGTGTTGGGTCAGATGAGTGTGTGTTGGGTCAGATGAGCGTGTGTTGGGTCAGATCAGTGTGTGTTGGGTCAGATGAGTGTGTGTTTGGTCAGATGAGTGTGTGTTGGGTCAGATCAGTGTGTGTTGGGTCAGATGTTTGTGTGACTCACTGGCGACAGTGACCTCGAGCTCCTGCTGCTTGGTTCCGGCCCGGTTGCGAGCGACGCAGGTGTAGAGGCCCGAGTCTGAGGTGTGTGTGGAGCTGAAGATCAGGTCTCTGTCGCGCTGGTGGACTCGACCCTCAGACGCCACACGAGCACCAGCGCGCTCCCACCACACCTGAGGCTCCGGCTGACCCCGAGGAGGATCACAGCTCACACTCGCCCTGATGGAGGACGAGAACACCCGAGACATGCGCTCGCCCATCTCGCTGATCTCTACACACACACAAACACAGCAGATAAACACCTGTTCTGTCAGGACCACTATCGTCAAATACAATTGACAATTAGCATACAGTTTGGATTGGTGGTCTGGTTCTGTTCTGGGCAAGAACAGCCTAGCATGGATAAGAGCAGCAATAATCCCCCTCAGGGTAAACAGAACAGAACCAACATGAATGTGTTGCAGATGTCATCAATTCAAGATTTTAAAGTACAACATAATGTGAGAATTTAGTTTGATTCAGGGGGACTCAGAATGCCATCCTGACTGACGAGAGGTGGAGCTGGGGAAGGAGGAGGAGCTGGGCAGGGAGGTGGAGCTGGGGAGGGAGGAGGAGCTGGGGAGGGAGGAGGAGCTGGGGAGGGAGGTGGAGCTGGGGAGGGAGGTGGAGCTGGGGAGAGAGGAGGAGCTGGCGAGGGAGGAGGAGCTGGGGAGGGATGTGGAGCTGGGGATGGAGGTGGAGCTGGGGAGGGAGGTGGAGCTGGGGAGGGAGGAGGAGCTGGGGATGGAGGTGGAGCTGGGGAGGGAGGAGGAGCTGGGGAGGGAGGAGGAGGAGCTGGGGAGGGAGGGAAGAGGAGCTGGGGAGGGAGGTGGAGCTGGGGAGGGAGGTGGAGCTGGGTAGAGAGGAGGAGCTGGCGAGGGAGGAGGAGCTGGGGAGGGATGTGGAGCTGGGGATGGAGGTGGAGCTGGGGAGGGAGGTGGAGCTGGGGAGGGAGGAGGAGGAGCTGGGGAGGGAGGGAAGAGGAGCTGGGGAGGGAGGTGGAGCTGGGGAGGGAGGTGGAGCTGGGTAGAGAGGAGGAGCTGGCGAGGGAGGAGGAGCTGGGGAGGGATGTGGAGCTGGGGATGGAGGTGGAGCTGGGGAGGGAGGTGGAGCTGGGGAGAGAGGAGGAGCTGGCGAGGGAGGAGGAGCTGGGGAGGGATGTGGAGCTGGGGATGGAGGTGGAGCTGGGGAGGGAGGTGGAGCTGGGGAGGGAGGAGGAGCTGGGGATGGAGGTGGAGCTGGGGAGGGAGGAGGAGCTGGGGAGGGAGGAGGAGGAGCTGGGGAGGGAGGGAAGAGGAGCTGGGGAGGGAGGTGGAGCTGGGGAGGGAGGTGGCGCTGGGGAGGGAGGAGGAGCTGGGGAGGGAGGTGGAGCTGGGGAGGGAGGAGGAGCTGGGGATGGAGGTGGAGCTGGGGAGGGAGGAGGAGCTGGGGAGGGAGGAGGAGGAGCTGGGGAGGGAGGGAAGAGGAGCTGGGGAGGGAGGTGGAGCTGGGGAGGGATGTGGAGCTGGGGATGGAGGTGGAGCTGGGGAGGGAGGTGGAGCTGGGGAGGGAGGAGGAGCTGGGGATGGAGGTGGAGCTGGGGAGGGAGGAGGAGCTGGGGAGGGAGGAGGAGGAGCTGGGGAGGGAGGGAAGAGGAGCTGGGGAGGGAGGTGGAGCTGGCGAGGGAGGAGGAGCTGGGGAGGGATGTGGAGCTGGGGATGGAGGTGGAGCTGGGGAGGGAGGTGGAGCTGGGGAGGGAGGAGGAGCTGGGGATGGAGGTGGAGCTGGGGAGGGAGGAGGAGCTGGGGAGGGAGGAGGAGGAGCTGGGGAGGGAGGGAAGAGGAGCTGGGGAGGGAGGTGGAGCTGGGGAGGGAGGAGGAGCTGGGGAGGGAGGTGGAGCTGGGGAGGGAGGAGGAGCTGGGGGGGAGGAGGAGCTGGGGGGGAGGAGGAGCTGGGGAGGGAGGAGGAGCTGGGGAGGGAGGAGGAGCTGGGGAGGGAGGAGGAGCTGGGGTGGAGGAGGGTGAATCAGCTCCTGAGAAACGCGAAAGCTGCTGATAATACTGAAGGAGCTTATATATGAGTACAGTGATGGGCGTCGTATTCCTACAGGTCGAGGATCAGCTGAGAGTCACTGATGCGAGCTCGACTAACGAGAGCTGCCAGAACTGACGCTACGCTTAATATCTGAGAACAGCAGCATTCAGTGACACCGTACAGCGAACACTGAGCTGAGCTGTCAGAACTCATCAACTACTCCCACAATTATGTGTGTGAAAGTGTAAGTGTGTATGTGAGTGTGTGTGTGTGAGAGTGTAAGTGAGTGTGTATGTGAGTGTGTGTGAGAGAGTGTAAGTGAGTGTGTATGTGAGTGTGTGTGTGTGAGAGTGTAAGTGAGTGTGTATGTGTGTGTGTGTGTGAGAGAGTGTAAGTGAGTGTGTATGTGTGTGAGTGTTTCGTCTCACCTGCGATCCTGAGCGCTGCCTCTACGTGCACGTGTTTGTTCTCTCCATACTGAGCCACACACTTATACACACCTGTGTTGCGCTGCTTCACCTGAGTGATGTGCAGTGTGCCGTTAGCATACACCACAACCCTGCACACACACACACGAACACACACACACACACACACAGACACACACATGTTAGTCACAGGTGAGTTGTTCTTAGGAGTAAAATAACTGTAACTGTACAGAATTCAGCAACATGACAAATTGTTTATTCTATTAATAACTAGAATATGAACAATTCTGCCAAAAGCGAGTAATTAGTGTAACTGTAGTGTTTACTGTTGCTAAGCAACGTCACAACACACACACAGAATGTGGGTCATGGGTGTGTTTTATGGCATCAGACGCGGCTCTTCCAGGCAGAATCTGTTTGATCAAACACAATCAAACATTCAGACTCACAGTCAAAGCAGACTGAAGAGAGAGAGAGAAACACGGGTAATCCCAGAATCCTCTGTGTGTGTGTGTGTGTGTGGGTTTCTTCAGCACGTTCACAGCAGACGAGAATCAAACCGTGACTGAGAGAAACAGGCAGATCAAATAAGATGAAGATTATGAAGATGATTCTGGTGAGATCTGCAGTGTGTGTTGACGTGTTGAGATTAGCACAGGATGTTATTAGTGCATTAAACATCATCAAAGCAGAACATCACTGCTGAACGTGCCCAAACATTCACTGGACTACCCATAATGCACCAGTCAAACACTCAATGGCATGCTGAATCATTTATCAGTGGGTGGTCTGACACGCTTTAAGGCCCTGATATACGCAGGATACACAAGTTCTTCACTAAGTAAAAGTAAGTTGGAAGTCCTTTATCAGCGATATACTGTTAGCGAACATCCCAGCGCCGCGCTCATGTTTATACTCGCGTCTGACCTCGACTGAGCAGGAGAAATGAAGCGGAGGAGAGCCACACCTCAGAGAAGGCGGAGCCTCAGAGCCACGCCCACCTCCTGAAACACACTCTAAATCAACTTTGTTTCATTAATGAATTCGCTGGAAGTATATCGGGCCGTTACTCTCGTCGCTCGCGCAGTTCAAGCACTCATGCTCTCAACCTCAGTCAGTATCTGAAGGTGACATATTATGCACCTTTTCACTATGGAAGCATATGGGTAGCAATATTCAATTTGAAATGTAATATGCAAAATGACAATGCATTTCTGTATTTAAATTTACATTTTCAATTACATTTGTGAAACGTTTGGTGCAAAATAAAAATGAAAAATCAATTATATAATTTACATTTGCCTAGTACTAATATGTAAATTGAATACATATTTGAATGCTTTATAAGTTTAACATGTTCAAGCAAAAACTGTAGCAAAATGATAATTTAAGTATTATTTTTCTTAACTGCATTTACACTCACAGTTAAGACACCTGCGATTGCATTTTCATTAAATGTCCCGAAATGAAGGTTGCAAAAATAAATGTTTGCTACAGACATGGTCAACAGTGTTCAGTGCTCGTCTGTGCTCAACCACAGAACAGCTTCAGGCTCTGCTGGATCTTCATCAGTGCGTTAGAACTGGTCTCTGTTGTCGCGTGCGAAACCAAATGTCGTGCCGTGTGTGTAAACGTGCAGATTAAGGGCCGGTAATATTATAATAAGATCCTCTTCATACAGCAGAAGGAGAGCGAAACCTGATCGGATTATTTTTTGTCATGCTAGCAGAGAAAGACTCACCAACACAAAGCTACTGGGTTTCACTTCTCATGTTGTCTGTGTTGGTAGAAGCACCGATTATAGCACTTACACGCGGAGGAAGTCAGATGTTCATGATATGTCTCCTTTAAAGGACTCACTGGTCTAATGTAAAAACTGAGCACTGGAGACCTGGAGCTTGTTTGGTGTCGTCGCCCGAGTGATGAAGAGTCTCACCGTGATGTGTTGACGACGGGTTCTGTGTCGTGGAACCACTGGAGAACCGGCGGAGGCTTGGCTCTGAACCCACAGTGAAACACAGCGTCCTCGTTACGCAGAACCACCTGATCCGCTGGAGCCACCAGCACACGGGGGACAGTCTTATCTGCACACACACACACACACACACACACACACAGAGAGAGAGAGAGAGAGAGAGAGAGAGAGAGAGAGAGAGAGAGAGAGAGAGAGAGAAGAGTTAGGTTCTGATCTTATTAACACACACACTAGGGGTGTAACGATGCCCTCATGTCATGATTCGATACATATCACGATACTGAACTCACGATACGATATTATTGCGATACTCCAAGACATATGATCAAAGGTTAACATAAAAATGTGCTGTTGATTAAAATGCTATATTTAGTATTACATTGTGTGTGTGTAAATGAATATTCTTGGACTTGGTGCTGAAACCCAAAGCAGGACGATAGAGACACCAGAATAACAATATTCATGATTCTGAAGCTGAAAGTACAGATTTATTTCAGATGAATATGCTTGAACTCTGTCACTGACTAGATATATTTACAGTGATGTCGGCCAGTTTTTACTGGTAACATCAGATATTTGGCATTATCAGGACACACACATATCCCCCCATTGCATTATTATACATTACATTCAACATTATGTATAGTAGTGTAATGTAGTACTGACACTAAAACTCTGAACTTTTTATTTTGGGTGAACTATCCACGATACATATTGTTGCATTTTTGTATTGCGATATATTGTGACATGATATATTGTTACACCCCTAACACACACACACTCTCTCTCTCTCTCTCTCTCTCTCTCACACACACACACACACACACAGAGAGAGAGAGAAAAGAGTTACGCTCTGATCTTAATAATATACAGACACAAACACACACACTTGTATAATTATTCTGTATATATAAATACACACACATGCATGTATATATTTAAGATTTTTTATTTATTTATATATAAAATATTTATATTTATACATAAATTATATATATACAGTATATACATGCAAATATTTCTCAAATACACACATGCATGTGTGTGTATTTATATATACAAAATAATTATACACAGTACACACACACATATATTATGTAAACACAAAATTTTATTTTTGGATGCGATTAATCGCGATTAATAAATAATAAAGTACACAACATGTGGAGCCGGTCGCTGTGACCTGTGTGAATGATTGGATATTACATGCATATGCATTTTAAAATCATACTGATCTACTTTTTAATATGAATCAACATTTTTTAGATTTGCAATACAATTCGAATGAAGGCAGAATAAAATTACAAGATGCAACAGTCACGTTCAGAGATCATCAGATGACGGACACGCTCGTGCAAGCGTTTACTCTCCTCTATTCTTCTGCGAAATCTCCTCTTCCTCTCTCCTTTCATTTGTAATTTTCATGCTCTGGCTGATCTCTCTATTCTTCAGCGGGGCTTTTCTTCTGTCTGCAGGTGTGTGTGTGTGTGTGTGTGTGTGTGAGCAGCACAGGTGGCTGATGGGAAGGCTGGCCGGGGTGTTGGGTTACGCTTTATACATTTCTGCTTTGAGGTGACAAACATAACAGAGCGCATGAAAACATCTGCAGTCGCACGCGATAAACCAGACAACATCTTCATCTGTGACCTAAACCTGCTCGCGCTGACACTCTAATGCTGGGGTTTTACACCTGGGATCTAAAGAAAAAACATTTAAACAATAAAAATGTAATACTAAAACTATTTCACGCTTATTTATTCTATTAATTTTCATAGTATAAATTTGGTCTTTATGCCTTTTAAATGTTAGGATGGGGGTCTGAGAGATCGGAAACCCCTGATCTAATATAATCTACAAAACACATCCAGTCTAAAAGCTGCCAAATAAAGAACCTGTCTGCCAAACACTTGTTCATCAATTAAGAAAAGTTACACATAGATCCATAGTGGACAAAAATGTCCGTGTCCAAAAACTGTCAGAGCTCAGACTTTAGTTTGGTCTCATTTTAAAGATTTTTGTTGAAGTAAAAAAAGTTTAAAAAGTAAAACAAAGTTTTAGAGGTTTAAGTTTATGAACATTATTTTATTTAAAATGTATATTTTATAAAACATGTCGAACTCTAAAACTGCTAAAAAATCAAAGCCATAAATCTGAATAAGTTGTGTTCCAAATTTGGGGTTGATATCTGAGAAATGAGCTTCCAGAGAGAGTGTGTTTGCAGGACCAGACGTTCCCCGTTAGATGCAGCGAAACTCACCGGGACACCGCAGTTGGGTTTGTGATTTAAATATTTCAAGCACATATACAAACACACACAATTTTTTTTTTATTACACTTATACAAACCATACTCTGACATGCATACCAACACACACACACACACACACACACACACACACATACAATACTCTGACATGCATACCAACACACACACACACACACACACACACACAATTATTACTGCATAATGTATCCGATTGGCACATCTGGTAAAACATAGTAAACATTTTAATTTTGAGGCCTTGCCAACAGAATGAAAGCCTATTAACAAATACTGCATCATATTATAGTTAAATGGCCCTGAGATTAAATATTAATGGGTTTTAATGGGTTTTAATGGGGACATTTTTGTCCTTAAGGTCCTGAGAGGAACTATTTTGTGTTACTGGTGTAAATTAGATTTATTAAAGGATATGGGGGTGAAATCGTAAAATTCCAATAAAAATACACACCTGTGCCAATATTTATGCAGTTGGCATTAACACAGGCAAAATGATTAAAAAAAACATACTGAAAAATACAGAAATGTCCATAAGGGGTCGCACAAGGGTTAAAGCTCATAGTCTTACCGATGATGTTGAGCGTGATGTTGTGGTTACTGCACACTTGTCCGGCTGCGTTTCGAGCACAGCAGTAGTAAATCCCAGAATCCCCTGGGCTGAGGTCGCTCAGCGTGAGGTTCCGGTCCTTCCCGACCAGCGGGTCTCCATCTTTGAACCATTTACTGCTCGGCCTGTACGGGTCACAAACATCCTCAGAATCAGCTCACAGCTGGTCTTTAGTCATGTGATGCGTTTAGTGCAGGGATCAACATTATTAACGGGCAAGTGAAAATGAATACTTGCCCGACCGGACAACTAGCCTGATTAAAACGTCAAGAACAAAAAATAACTAGGGAATCACCAAAACACGAGAATGATTCTGCATTCATTTAGTGCAAGCGGCGATTGATAGTGCATAATAATATAATATATAATGTACTGATGGAAACAAGGTTGTGCTGCTGTTGAGGAAACAAATGAGCGCAGCACACACAGAAACTCAGCTAACATACTGCGGTAACAATACAAAATGTGTAGTTTTTATATTTATAACATAAGATACAGATAAGGAACATCACATGACCAGGAGTGCTGAATACCCTCAGGATTGAAAATGTGACACTGATTTCATATGACAGTTCAATAAACAAGTAATTAATATTAAGTCACTTACATTTTAGACGTAAATAGTTCCACATATCCCAGCAGAACCACAGCGCATCTCCCAGCAACACTCAACTGTGTTTCATCACTGAATGATTCAGAGTTTTGAACGAATCGGTTGAGTCAAAGATTCAATGACTCATTCATAAACAACAGCCTCATTCCTGAACGAATCAGTCATTTGAACGAATCGTTTGAATAAATGACTGAATGACTCGCTCATTAAGACGGTCACCTGCCGCCACCTACTGGTGGTTTCGTTTCATGGTTAAAAGTATCATTCTTTCCAACATTTCTTATTTGTATATTCAAAAAACATTTATTCATAACATTATTTAATGCAGTTGTAATTTTTAAAATTATTGCATTTGATTGGTAACAGCCCTATAGTGTCTTATTATCCTAATTTAATTTATTGATCAAATTAAGCATATGTTTAAAACGATTAGGGAAAAACGCCCTTTATAAAGATTCAAATGTCATAAATATGCAGACTTAATTATGTCCAAGCTGACTGAACAGTGATGAGAATATTGCTTCAGAATAAATTATATTTACAACACACACAAAAAAAATCATACTTTTCCTGGACAAGCAATTTTTTACTTTTATAAAGTGAATGACTGAAGGACAAGCACATGAAGAGGCTTAATGTGGAGCCCTGGTTTAGTGTGAGCATCAGACATGTTTGACTCACCGTGGATGTCCATCAATGTGACACTGCAACACGATTCGCTCAGCCTCCTCTAGCTCCGCCTCTGAGGCGGGATCCTTCATGCTGACCGGCCCCCTCTCCAGCCCTGAGACACATAACAACCATCACAATCATACGCTGAATACAACATACCATAGACACATGTGAGTCAGTCAAGTCTCCTTCATTTATACAGCGCTTTAACAGTATAGATGTTTCACAGCAGCTTTACAGTGATAACAGGAGATTACAGTAACAGAGAGTGTTTAGGCTTTACAGCAGATCTAGAATAAAGTTATTGTCCAGATAAAGTAGTTTTGATTGATTCACTTCCTTAGTAAAGATCATTAGTTATTAACTTAGCGGCCGCTAACACACACCGTTCTACAGAAAACAGAAACTTTTAATGTGTTCTGGACGTTCATTCACACACAACAGTGTTTGGAGCTCGAGAACACACACTTTAAAACAGGTTTTAAAACATGTTGAAAAACATGATCATCTCTGTGTAAACTTCAAAAACGTGAATCTGTGTAAACGGTGACGGCGTGCACATGCATATCATGTGTTCAGTCTATAGATATGTGCATTTGAATATGTATGTGAGTCATTTTTAAAACATTTTTTTTTTTTTGGGAAATCATGAAATGGATAAAAGAAAACCAGTTCATGTGATTGCGCTCTGTAAGCCCTGATCGAACGGTACTGATGATGTAAGGTAATACTGACACTAACAGGGCTTAGTCTGTGATTTAATTGCCGTCCGAGTCCAGAATGTCAGTGTTTCCGGCAAAATTCACAAAGTTGTTTGGTTAATTTAAATCTGAATACACACTATAGAGGACAGAGAGAATGAGAACTGAGCTGTGAAACAGAGAAATCAAGCTGAACGTGTTTGAAAACTACAAAAGATTTAGGCAGGAAAATCAAAGGCGAAGGCAGGAACACTGATCATCTCGACAGGAATAATTACACGGCTGAGGGCGAGACGCAATCTGACACGCGAGAGAGAGAGAGAGAGAGAGACAGAGAGAGAGAGAGTTTGAGCAGAACTCAACAATGACAGAGAGATCCTATGAAACGTGACCTCATTTCCAGAGGCTTCCTGTGACACACTTTTCTTCTAATGCTGGGCGGTATGAACATAAATTTACATCACGGTATTTTTCAAAATTATACTGGTTTCACGGTATATGACGGTATTTATTGTTATTTTTCCAAGCATGTCTGGGTGTTAACCACATGTTGTACTGATTGAGAGGAAATACTGCAGTAGATTGAGTTTTAATGCCCTATTTTACTGTCATGAGTGAATATTGTAGAGAAATTCCACACTAGTATTAATACAGGTTTGCAAGACCACACGAAATGATGCTGTTTACAAACAGGTGCAGAGCGGTGATCATAAACGCTATCAGGAAAGATAAAATGAAAATAACATCAAAACTTTCCTTCAAAGATGCATTCATATAAAACACCGCGCCGCGTTCTGACTGAGAAACGTGCAGTGCTCATGTTTATTCAACGATGTCAAAGCCTTTTGGAAAATCTGTTAGTGGCGATATTGTGAACCAATGTGGGAAACACTGTCATATAATTTGATAGTTACGCTTAGTTACACATACAGCAGTGCAACAGTGGAAGCGACCCTCTCAAACAGTGTCGTGAGTCGTGGCGCGTTCCCAACGTGGTTTAAAGGTGCAGTGTGTAATTTTTAGCAGCATCTAGTGGTGAGGTTGTGAACTGCACCCAACAGAATTTACGGTGGCCGACAGGAAGTGATGTCGTCGTCTGAGACAGCAGAGAATAGACAGTTCAGCAATGAGGTTTCTTTACAAAGATAAATTAAGAAATTATGTTTACTTGATTATTCAGTAAAACGATATGTTATTGCGAATATTATTGTGACTTGTTCATCGTGTCAGTGTTTTATCCGCTGACTTTAGCTCGCTTCTTTACACGAAGAACAACATAGTGACGAAACGCGTTTGTCCGTTCAGTGCCACCGTAGAAACATGTGGATGTAAGCGGACCCGCGGTGTGTGTAGAGAGAAATGCCTCATTCTAAGCTAATAAACATAATGGTTCACTATGTAAGCTCTCTATACACCACTGAAAACACTGTTATGTTTATGATATTGCATTTCTGACATCAGATCCTCCTGAATATTACACACTGCAACTTTAAGCGACATACAATGGTATTGCAGAATATTAAAAATTCAAATAATAAAAAAAAAATTTATATAAAAAAAATAAATAATAATAATAATTTTCACTAATTCCTTCTCTCACATTTGATGTTGAAGGAGGCGTTGTTGGAGGTGAGTGTCTCTCCGGTGGCGCTGCTGGACGCCACGCACTGGAAGTTCCCCGTGTCGTTGTGTCGATCCACTGATGTGAACTTCAGGTTACTGCCCTCCTGAAAGCGTCGGGTCGAGTCCTGCACGCGCTGCCCGTCCTGGGTCCACGAGAAGTGTGTGTTCTCCGGGTCGCTGACCTCACAGCGCAGGATCGCACTGCGCCCGTGTAACGCGTCCTGAGACTTCGGCTCTTTGGAGAACTGGAGGGATGACCCCTGGATGATGAAGACTGAGAGAGACAAAGAGAACCAGTCAAACTACCGGAAGGAAAACAAGCGCTTAACTCACTCAGAGCGTCGAAATAAAGGTATTATAATAAAGGTAATATAGATATTTTACGTGTGGCATCAGTGCATCGTATTGTTAGATCGTATCAGTGTATAAACTAACCCAGAAACAAGCGCTTACCTAAATATGTTTACATTAATAATGATGCAGTGAGACACAGCTGAAGATTGTCTCGATACAAACACACACAAATAAAAACATTCATGTCATCATCATCATCATCATCATCATCATCATCAGATGTGAGTGAAGAACCTCTGAGCGGATCCTACAGACCCTCATCACATGACATCAGCCCTGTCAACAGTCATCACATCAGCTCAGGGACACAGTGATGCATGCTGGGATACTGGGAGTTTGTTTATATGCTTTTGCTATTCATTTAGCACTTTTATCCAAAGCTACTTACAAAGGAAACATCACAAGCATTTTATCAGTTGCGGGAAAGGAAAGGACTTGTTTGGTTAGTTAAGGACTTGTTTTTGGGCCTTCTGGGTTAATTAAGGACTTCTTTTTGGGTTAGTTAAGGCCTTGTTTATGGGTTAGTTAAGGACTTGTTTTTGGGTTAGTTAAGGACTTGTTTCTGTGTTAGTTAAGGACTTGTTTTTGGGTTAGTTAAGGCCTTGTTTATGAGTTAGTTAAGGACTTGTTTTTGGGTTAGTTAAGGACTTGTTTTTGGGCCTTCTGGGTTAATTAAGGACTTCTTTTTGGGTTAGTTAAGGACTTGTTTCTGGGTTAGTTAAGGAGTTGTTTTTGGGTTAGTTAAGGACTTGTTTTTGGGCCTTCTGGGTTAGTTAAGGACTTGTTTCTGGGTTAGTTAAGGACTTGTTTATGGGTTAGTTAAGTGTTTGTTTATGGGTTAGTTAAGTGTTTGTTTATGGGTTAGTTATGAGCCAATCAAACCAGTCAAACTACCGGAAGGAAAACAAGCGCTTAACTAACCCAGAGTGTCAAAATAAAGGTATTATAATAAAGGTAATATCAATATTTTACGTGTGGCACCAATGCATTGTATCGTTAGACGTTTGATCGACGCATAGATCCATATCGATGTATAAACGTTGTTTCTGGGTTAGCTAAGTGTTTGTTTATGGTGTAGTTATTTTTGTGTGTTCACTGACAAGCATGACAGATCATGTGCAAAGCAGAGTGTCTTACATGACATCGATATCAACACACATCAAGTGCCTGTATCGAATGTCAAAGACATTTTATTTGTTGTACTTTTTCTTTGTAATCCCATGATGCTCTTGAAGTGGGCCACTACAAGCTTTCATTCATTAATCACGCATGAGGAAGCAAAAGCTTCTTGCGTCTGAATATCACACTCACAGACACAGGACTTCTTCCACATTCATGTGTGACCTGACATTGGATGATTCGCCTTGAACGAGTCTTCTGAGCGTTTGCTAATCGATCTGAACTCAGCTCGAAGCTCCAGTCCCAGAGATACGGTGATGTAAAGCCCAATGCTTGTTTATGGGTTAGTTAAGCACTGGGTTAGTGTATTCACTGACAAGCATGTCAGATCATGTGCAAAACAGAGTGTCTTATATGACATCGATATGAGCTCGACTCGTTACGCCTCTCAATCTGCACTCCCTCTCCCGCCAAACGCGTTGACATGCCAGCTCCATTCTCTACGGGCTCCTGCTATCAGAACCGTCCCCAAATTTAAGACTTCTTGAAATGATAATTAAGAATTTTCTGAATAATTAAGAATAATTATGAATTAAAGGGTGTTTTCACACCTCTTTGTTTCAGAACCTGCTGTGTTTTGTCCCTTGGTTTGGTTCGTTTAGGCATATATGAACACGCCGATCACACTCGGATCCACACCAAGACTATCACTCCGAGATTTGACAACTGTGTCTGTATTTGACAGACGCAAAGAGAAGTGAATTCGGGATCTGAGCGACACTTCTGGTGCGCGTCATTCAGCGCGAGACCACAATGAGTTCTTTTCCACAACTTACTACGCATAAAAACGTGATAAACTCTCTTTAAAGATCCTCGTTAAATGTACACACACACTTCTTTGACATCTTCGCGTCTGACTTGTGCTGTAAGTATTTGCAGATGCTCCTCTCGACAGTTCAGCAGAACAGTGTCTGCAAGAAGAAAATGCAACATTGTAACAAAGTGAGTCCCAGTTTTGGAACAAAGCAAACGATCTACAGGTGTGACAGACACTTCTGCAAGGATCCTGATGTACTATTTCTCATGTTTAAACACGCTCGTCTTCAGAAAACTCCAAACAAACGTTGAGTTCTGTCATTAAGGACGTGTTGGAGGCACTTAATCCCTCCGTCTCCACCAATCAAGCGTCTATTGTCACGTGTGGGATCCGTGACCAACTGTAATCAACAGTGAGGTAAAAATGCTGAGACACCACTAAAAGCTTTCCACCATTAAGAGCATTACAGTAAATGTGTGTGAGACGGTGTTCCGGGCCGACCACCCAGAATCTCATATTACGCCTCATTACCCAGAACACACCTGGGCCCGGGGCCGACACACTGAGAGATGTTGTGGCTGGACGCCAGAGAAGACGCATAGAGACGCTATTGTTCCTCCTGCGAACTGTCATTCATGTGTTTATGAGCTCCTCATGATCTCCTCAGGATCACAGGCGTAAGATCCTTGATGAAAACACAAACACAGACCTACAGGATTATGGGGATTGATGGGAAACCGGTTCCACGTTAGCAGAAGTGACATTATTTCACTGTGATGCTAATTAAATGAAGCAGCATTTTGCAATTAAGTATTTGGGAGAGCTGGAAGTGTTGGAAGTGTAAAGCCTGTCTCTCCGATTAACATCCAATAACAAACACTAATTCTCCACAGACAAACTAGAGCATCTTCTAAAGCTCAGTGTGCAAACACACATGCGGCGACGGCAGGATGAAACACACATTTGAGCGAAGGCACGATTATTAAACAATTATGAGGTGTTTCCTGTAGAGTTTAATCTCCCGCTCCATTAGGTTAAGACTATATTCCCAACGCTAACGGTCCGAAATCCACACCTGAGTTTCTTCGTATTCACACATGTGATGCTGCTGTTTTTCCGACATGAACCTGGAACAACGCTTTATGGCTGAGAATATGCAACGCTCCATCGTTTATTACATAGAACACTACAAGATGTCAACAAACACACATTACTTCAATTCTAGCCCTTACAAATAAACTCTAAACATTTTTTTCCTGGCTTTTTATACAACCATTAAAGGAGGAGTTCACTTCAGAATTAAAATTTCCCACGTCATCCGAGATGTTCATGCCTTTCTTTCTTCAGTCGGAAAGAAATGAATGTTTTTGAGGAAAACACTCCAGGATGTTTCTCCACATAGAGACTTCAATGGGGTCCAACGGGCTGAAGGTCCAAATCGCAGTTTTAATTAGTGACCTTATAACCTGATGACGTAATGTGTGGCGCATCACAGCTAGTGCACGACCAGCATTAGTGGTTAAAAGTATATAAATGTATATTTTTGTTATAAATGTCCACTGGTGTGTCTAGATGAGACTCTTATTCCTCGGCTGGATCGTGTCGAGACTTTGAAGCTGCACTGAAACTCACATTTGGACCTTCGACCCGTTGGACCCCATTGAAGTCACTATATGGAGAAACATCCAGGAATGTTTTCCTGAAAAACCTTCATTTCATTTCCACTGAAGAAAGAAAGACATGAACATCTCGGATGATGTAAATTATCAGGACATTCTGAAGTGAACTCCTCCTTTAAACATCCCAGTAAACCGTTTCCTCTGCTGAACAAAGACATGCCGATAATAAAGCCTTTCAAACACAATCATTATTAATCACTCAACGCGAAAGACAAAACAAACAGTTCACAATCCACAGGCGGGTTTTCCAAAGGATTCAGAGCCGGATCTACAGTAACGCTGAGAGGAATCAAACCCGGCTCTTCCTGACCGCAGTCGATAAGAGCTGCCGTCCCTTTCCTCTCCGACTAATCAACTGTGAAAGGAAAAGCACTTTAAATGTAGATGATCCAAGCAAAACATGGAAAACTCTGTATGAAGAGGGAAAGAGATTAAAGTAGCGCTCTGAAAACGAGAACGGAAAGCATGTGAGGAGTGAGATGAAGAGCGCCGGTCCTTTATTTATACAGCGCTTTACAACAGAGAGCAGCTTTACAGAGAGAACAGGAATATAATAATATAATATAATATATAATGCAGAGTTTGTTTCCAGAAGAGAATAGCGTCAGTCCGACTTATTGATTTCAGTTCCTGGAAGGATTCGCTGAGTAACGGTGAGATCATCGACTGAATGAAGCACTAAAGACCTTCAGCATCATCACATGCAGGAACGCGAGCTCACTAACCCTCTGAGGGTCCTGTGAAGACAGCAAGTGTTATTGATATGAATATATGATCATACATGGACTTCTGAACGCTTACCTCTCTGCCCATAGAGGCTAGACTTCATAAACTCTCACTGGATCTATTCAGCGTGATTATAGTTAACTAACTTATAGTTACAGTTAACCATAAAGAAAACACTTCAGTTACTTGAAAAAAATAAACTTAATTTATTAATTAAATTATTTATTATTATTTTATTATATTTTATTTCAGCTTTTTTCATTTACTTTTAGTTTAACATGATGTACTAAAATAACTACAACTGAAATAAATATTTATAAAAAAAACAATTTACATGTTTAATAAAACTGATAAAACTGTCAAAACACAACAAAATTACTACAACTTTCAACGGAATTATATTTTCTTTTTTAATTTTAAAATAATAACTAATTCAAAATACTAATAAAAACTATGATAGTATCTGAATGACACTAGTGTGTGGTCTTGCTGTATCATTAGAGGAATTAATTGGCATTAGCTTTAATTAGCATGTGACGGCTGCTGTCAATCACCAGCACTCAGAGAGGATGCTGGGAAGGAAGGAGAGAAACCGTTATTGCCCTTCTTACATCTGATGCAGATTATTCTGATGCGCTTATTAACATTAAAAAGCTTCAGTTTGTCATGTTCACACAATGTTTTGTTTGAAATACTGAATATTCATTTATTCATTTAAAATTCAGCTTTGTGTGCTTCAGATGAGCAGATGTAAACTCTCTGAAACACAACTGACGTGCTGTTTAATATGGATCTAATTAGAGTCAAATGATGTTTTATAACTGGTGTTACAAAACTGAGGACGTCAAAGATTTCACTTACGGAAACAAACCTGTAGCTGAAGCACACACACACACACACACACACACACACACACACACACACACACACACACACACACACACACACACTCACTCACACCCACTCACAAACACAGACAATCTCACTCACACACACACTCTCACACACACACACACACACACACACACACTCACACACTCACACTCACACACTCACACTCACACACACACACACACACTCACTCACACCCACTCACAAACACAGACAATCTCACTCACACACACACTCTCACACACACACACACACACACACACACACACACACACACACACACACACACACACACACACTCACACACACACCCACACACACTCACTCACTCACACCCACACACACACACACTCACTCACTCACACCCACTCACTCACTCACACCCACACACACTCACACACACACACACACACACACACACACACACACACACACACACACACGCGCATACACACACAAACACACACACACACACACACACACACACACACACCCACAGACACACACACACACTCACACACACACACACACACACACACACACACACACACACACACACACACACTCACACCCACTCACTCACTCACACCCACACACACTCACACACACACACACACACACACACACACACACACCCACAGACACACACACACACTCACACGCACACACACACACACACACACACACACACACACACACAATAATGAGAGAAGCTGCTGCACACTCACACACACACCCACACACACTCACTCACTCACACCCACACACACACACACTCACTCACTCACTCACACCCACTCACTCACTCACACCCACACACACACACTCACACACACACACACACACACACACACACACACACACACACACACACACACACACACACACACCCACAGACACACACACTCACACACACACACACACACACACACACACACACACACACTCACTCACACCCACTCACTCACTCACACCCACACACACACACACACACACACAGACACACACACGCACACACACACACACACAAACACACACACGCGCATACACACACACACACACACACACACACACACACACACACACCCACAGACACACACACTCACACACACACACACACACACACACACACACACACACACACACACACACACACACACACTCACACCCACTCACTCACTCACACCCACACACACTCACACACACACACACACACACACACACACACCCACAGACACACACACTCACACGCGCACACACACACACACACACACACACACACACAATAATGAGAGAAGCTGCTGCACACTCACACACACACCCACACACACTCACTCACTCACACCCACACACACACACACACACACACACTCACTCACTCACTCACTCACACCCACACACACACACTCACACACACACACACACACACACACACACACACACACACACACACACACACAGACACACACACTCACACACACACACACACACACACACACACACACACACACACACACTCACTCACACCCACTCACTCACTCACACCCACACACACACACACACACACACACACACACACACAGACACACACACTCACACACGCACGCACACACACACACACACACACACACACACAATAATGAGAGAAGCTGCTGCACACACACACACACACACCCACAGACACACACACTCACACACGCACACACTCACACACACACACACACACACACACACACACAATAATGAGAGAAGCTGTTCACACACACACACACACACACACACAATAATGAGAGAAGCTGCTGCACACACACTCATTCAGGAGAGAGAGAGACAGACGGGGCGAGAGAGACGGGCTGTTGTTCATGACAGTTAATTAGCAGCAGTTCCTGTTCATTCACCTTTCACTTCCTGTGAATGCATAATGAACCTTCACAAAACAGGCCACACACATTCTCACACACACACACACACACACACACACACACACACACACACACACACACACACACACACACACACACATTTAGATGCTTTTATTTGGATCTGAAAGACATTACACAGAAAACAAGATCCACATAGAGTCTCTGACACAGGTCTACAGCTCATGGCACACACACTCGCACAGGGTCTTCCGTTCATGATTCTCAACATTGAGGATAAACAGAACATCTCCGTCTCCACCTCTGCTCCCTACGGCTGAAACAGGGCGGGATTTAAGCCTTTTTTGCCTCCTTTTTTTGCAGCCCCCCGATCACACTCTTATGGTCATAGCCTCATCTATAATTACACTGTCAGGAGTATTATGGAGTATTCTGGAGTATTATGGAGTATTATGAATGTTTTTAAAGTAGTCGCTGTCAGATGTGTTATGATGAAACCAGTTAATGCGTACAGTGCTGTGCTTGTAGATCTCACTATCATGTCAAGTCCTTTGCAACCAGATCAACCAGACGGTCATGTCTGGCCACATAAAGTCCTTTATAGTCGTGCACCCGTTCAGTACGAGAGCAACCGTTTCATTTCCTGCTGAGCTGGGTGTAATACAGCAGGGCTCACGTCCTGGTGGAGACCATGGTGCCAAACTGTACTTCACTGGAGTCTTGCTTTAACCATGAATATCAGAGTGAGGGGTTTGCACACACTCTCACACAGACACACACACACACACACACACTCACTCTCTCTCACACACAAACACACACACACACACACACACTCTCTCACACACACTCGGCGACCATTTTAAAATATATTATGGGAGCATTTGTGCGAGTGGTTGTGGTGCGACCTGTGTTCGCACAGTTACTGCACAGTGTGTACCTTATGTGCGCTGATCATTCTATCCAACGTTACATAACCAATCAAACTTCATCCTTACGCTCTCACCTTTACAGCAGACTTTAGATTGGTTAATATTAGCTGTCAATCACTCCCGCTCGTTGTCACGTGACCGGGAGCCGACTGCCGCTGAATAAGAGAGAGGATGAAACGATCGCTAACAGATTTCTTTTGTAAGCCGTCACCTAAACTCACACGTATTCATCAGGTTCGATTATTAAGGCCTTTAATGGCCAGGATCTGCCGGTGGATCCGCTCCACTAGCAGAGCTAAACGGCACATCTGCTGGTGCTCATAACACCAGTGCTACTGAGTGGAAAAGTTCATTTGGAGCTGTTTATACGGCTGAAGATGCATCTTTATCAGCAACACTTATTATTCTGCATATCTCTAAACACTGTGAGTGACTGAACTCACTCTTCCACTGTTCCTGCTGTTCGCTTCACCGCTTCTGTTGCTCTCCTTCACTTTGGATAAAAGCCTCTGCTAAACGATTAAATGTAAATGTTAATGATTTAACTTCATTTAACCATTAAATTGCAGTTCAGAAAAATAAGAAAAACGAAACCAGAAAAATTTAAATGGAAAAATCAGAAAAAGAATTTTGGAGAAAGTAAAATGGATTTTCAGAGGGGCTACGACAACACAAGTGTGTTTCAGACCTGAGGGTTAAAATCTGCCACCAGACACTGCAGCTCTAGCTTTCAGTCGCTTTGAAGAGACACACACACACACACACACACACACACACACACACACACACTTAAGGTTCATCTGATATGAGCGACTGAAGCTCCTTCCCCCTCACTAGCAATTCCTCTTCCACTTGAAACCCCCCGACAGCACTCACGTCAGTCTGACACACACACACACACACACACACACACACACACACACACACACACACACACACACACACACACACACACACACACATGTCAGCATTACTCATCTTCATCTGCTCACTGATGGGCTCTTATTGGTTTACGGCGCTTCAAACTTTGGAGCCGCGATGCATTTTCTGCCCATCAAGCCCAGAGAACAGCTCTCACGCATACGGCTCGACCACACACACACACACACACACACACACACACACACACACACACGGCGCGACGTCTAGAGGCTGGAGAGTCACACACACACACACACAGCAGAGAGATAAGAGATGCTCTCTAG
>CM040811.1:35535467-35552967 GCA_022829025.1 Squalius cephalus
ACACACTGATAGAGGAGTGTGTTCCCTCTGTCCGACACACACACTGATAGAGGAGTGTGTTCCCTCTGTCCGACACACACACTGATAGAGGAGTGTGTTCCCTCTGTCCGACACACACACTGATAGAGGAGTGTGTTCCCTCTGTCCGACACACACACTGATAGAGGAGTGTGTTCCCTCTGTCCGACGTGTTCCCTCTGTCCGACACACACACTGATAGAGGAGTGTGTTCCCTCTGTCCGACACTGTTCCCTCTGTCCGACACACACACTGATAGAGGAGTGTGTTCCCTCTGTCCGACACACACACTGATAGAGGAGTGTGTTCCCTCTGTCCGACACACACACTGATAGAGGAGTGTGTTCCCTCTGTCCGACACACACACTGATAGAGGAGTGTGTTCCCTCTGTCCGACACACACACTGATAGAGGAGTGTGTTCCCTCTGTCCGACACACACACTGATAGAGGAGTGTGTTCCCTCTGTCCGACACACACACTGTTAGAGGAGTGTGTTCCCTCTGTCCGACACACACACTGATAGAGGAGTGTGTTCCCTCTGTCCGACACACACACTGTTAGAGGAGTGTGTTCCCTCTGTCCGACACACACACTGATAGAGGAGTGTGTTCCCTCTGTCCGACACACACACTGATAGAGGAGTGTGTTCCCTCTGTCCGACACACACACTGTTAGAGGAGTGTGTTCCCTCTGTCCGACACACACACTGATAGAGGAGTGTGTTCCCTCTGTCCGACACACACACTGATAGAGGAGTGTGTTCCCTCTGTCCGACACACACACTGTTAGAGGAGTGTGTTCCCTCTGTCCGACACACACACTGATAGAGGAGTGTGTTCCCTCTGTCCGACACACACACTGATAGAGGAGTGTGTTCCCTCTGTCCGACACACACACTGTTAGAGGAGTGTGTTCCCTCTGTCCGACACACACACTGATAGAGGAGTGTGTTCCCTCTGTCCGACACACACACTGTTAGAGGAGTGTGTTCCCTCTGTCCGACACACACACTGATAGAGGAGTGTGTTCCCTCTGTCCGACACACACACTGATAGAGGAGTGTGTTCCCTCTGTCCGACACACACACTGATAGAGGAGTGTGTTCCCTCTGTCCGACACACACACTGATAGAGGAGTGTGTTCCCTCTGTCCGACACACACACTGTTAGAGGAGTGTGTTCCCTCTGTCCGACACACACACTGATAGAGGAGTGTGTTCCCTCTGTCCGACACACACACTGATAGAGGAGTGTGTTCCCTCTGTCCGACACACACACTGATAGAGGAGTGTGTTCCCTCTGTCCGACACACACACTGATAGAGGAGTGTGTTCCCTCTGTCCGACACACACACTGTTAGAGGAGTGTGTTCCCTCTGTCCGACACACACACTGATAGAGGAGTGTGTTCCCTCTGTCCGACACACACACTGATAGAGGAGTGTGTTCCCTCTGTCCGACACACACACTGATAGAGGAGTGTGTTCCCTCTGTCCGACACACACACTGATAGAGGAGTGTGTTCCCTCTGTCCGACACACACACTGATAGAGGAGTGTGTTCCCTCTGTCCGACACACACACTGATAGAGGAGTGTGTTCCCTCTGTCCGACACACACACTGATAGAGGAGTGTGTTCCCTCTGTCCGACACACACACTGATAGAGGAGTGTGTTCCCTCTGTCCGACACACACACTGATAGAGGAGTGTGTTCCCTCTGTCCGACACACACACTGATAGAGGAGTGTGTTCCCTCTGTCCGACACACACACTGTTAGAGGAGTGTGTTCCCTCTGTCCGACACACACACTGATAGAGGAGTGTGTTCCCTCTGTCCGACACACACACTGATAGAGGAGTGTGTTCCCTCTGTCCGACACACACACTGATAGAGGAGTGTGTTCCCTCTGTCCGACACACACACTGATAGAGGAGTGTGTTCCCTCTGTCCGACACACACACTGATAGAGGAGTGTGTTCCCTCTGTCCGACACACACACTGATAGAGGAGTGTGTTCCCTCTGTCCGACACACACACTGATAGAGGAGTGTGTTCCCTCTGTCCGACACACACACTGATAGAGGAGTGTGTTCCCTCTGTCCGACACACACACTGATAGAGGAGTGTGTTCCCTCTGTCCGACACACACACTGATAGAGGAGTGTGTTCCCTCTGTCCGACACACACACTGATAGAGGAGTGTGTTCCCTCTGTCCGACACACACACTGATAGAGGAGTGTGTTCCCTCTGTCCGACACACACACTGATAGAGGAGTGTGTTCCCTCTGTCCGACACACACACTGATAGAGGAGTGTGTTCCCTCTGTCCGACACACACACTGATAGAGGAGTGTGTTCCCTCTGTCCGACACACACACTGATAGAGGAGTGTGTTCCCTCTGTCCGACACACACACTGATAGAGGGGTCCTTCGACACACACTGATAGAGGAGTGTGTTCCCTCTGTCCGACACACACACTGATAGAGGAGTGTGTTCCCTCTGTCCGACACACACACTGATAGAGGAGTGTGTTCCCTCTGTCCGACACACACACTGATAGAGGAGTGTGTTCCCTCTGTCCGACACACACACTGATAGAGGAGTGTGTTCCCTCTGTCCGACACACACACTGATAGAGGAGTGTGTTCCCCTCTGTCCGACACACACACTGATAGAGGAGTGTGTTCCCTCTGTCCGACACACACACTGATAGAGGAGTGTGTTCCCTCTGTCCGACACACACACTGATAGAGGAGTGTGTTCCCTCTGTCCGACACACACACTGATAGAGGAGTGTGTTCCCTCTGTCCGACACACACACTGATAGAGGAGTGTGTTCCCTCTGTCCGACACACACACTGATAGAGGAGTGTGTTCCCTCTGTCCGACACACACACTGATAGAGGAGTGTGTTCCCTCTGTCCGACACACACACTGATAGAGGAGTGTGTTCCCTCTGTCCGACACACACACTGATAGAGGAGTGTGTTCCCTCTGTCCGACACACACACTGATAGAGGAGTGTGTTCCCTCTGTCCGACACACACACTGATAGAGGAGTGTGTTCCCTCTGTCCGACACACACACTGATAGAGGAGTGTGTTCCCTCTGTCCGACACACACACTGATAGAGGAGTGTGTTCCCTCTGTCCGACACACACACTGATAGAGGAGTGTGTTCCCTCTGTCCGACACACACACTGATAGAGGAGTGTGTTCCCTCTGTCCGACACACACACTGATAGAGGAGTGTGTTCCCTCTGTCCGACACACACACTGATAGAGGAGTGTGTTCCCTCTGTCCGACACACACACTGATAGAGGAGTGTGTTCCCTCTGTCCGACACACACACTGATAGAGGAGTGTGTTACCTCTGTCCGACACACACACTGATAGAGGAGTGTGTTCCCTCTGTCCGACACACACACTGATAGAGGAGTGTGTTACCTCTGTCCGACACACACACTGATAGAGGAGTGTGTTCCCTCTGTCCGACACACACACTGATAGAGGAGTGTGTTCCCTCTGTCCGACACACACACTGATGTCTGACTCGAGCAGAAGCCCTGAGATGAAGGCCGGAGAGGTGCGATTGAAAGCTGCTGATCACTGAACTCCTGAAGCGCTGGAATGGGAAGTGCCGTCGTCTAATCTTCAGATGGCAGTCCCAGCTCCCATTGACGTCTGATCATCGGGAACTGTAGATGTGCTGCGGTTTCCCAGCGAGAGGAGGAATCTGGGTCAGGATGAAGCTGAACGCAGTGTCATATCCATACTCTCCTCAGTAACGACTTAATCAGCCAGTCTGCTTTATTAATCTGTGCCTCTTCTCTGACGCTCGAGGAGACGAGGAACACCAGTACTAGAGCAGTTACTGGGATGAAGATAGCGGCCCGCTAACTCATTTTACTCTTACAGATGAGACTAGTTAGTCCTATTCAAGTAAACAATACATGTTGGCGCCGATGGCCTCGTGGTCAGCGCTCGGGCGGCCCGAGTTCGAGTCCCGGCTCGTGGACCTTTCCCGATCCCATCCCCCGTCTCTCTCACACCTCACTTCCTGTCAACTCTCTACTGTCCTGTCCCAATGAAAGGCAGAAATCACCAAAAAAAACAATACATGACGACAGAGTTTGTGTTCGCAAGAGCATCTGTCATCGCTTACTCAGGGTCGCACCATATTTAAAGGAACAATAAGCTACACACACCGCTAATAGAGCTAAACCCACTGCTAATAGAGCTACACACACCGCTAATAGAGCTAAACCCACCGCTAATAGAGCTAAACCCACCGCTAATAGAGCTAAACTCACCGCTAATAGAGCTACACACACCGCTAATAGAGCTACACACACCGCTAATAGAGCTAAACCCACCGCTAATAGAGCTACACACACCGCTAATAGAGCTACACACACCGCTAATAGAGCTACACACACCGCTAATAGAGCTAAACCCACCGCTAATAGAGCTAAACCCACCGCTAATAGAGCTACACACACCGCTAATAGAGCTAAACCCACCGCTAATAGAGCTAAACCCACCGCTAATAGAGCTAAACCCACCGCTAATAGAGCTATACACACCGCTAATAGAGCTAAACCCACCGCTAATAGAGCTACACACACCGCTAATAGAGCTACACACACCGCTAATAGAGCTAAACCCACCGCTAATAGAGCTACACACACCGCTAATAGAGCTACACACACCGCTAATAGAGCTATACACACCGCTAATAGAGCTAAACCCACCGCTAATAGAGCTACACACACCGCTAATAGAGCTACACACACTGCTAATAGAGCTACACACACCGCTAATAGAGCTACACACACCGCTAATAGAGCTAAACCCACCGCTAATAGAGCTAAACCCACCGCTAATAGAGCTATACACACCGCTAATAGAGCTAAACCCACCGCTAATAGAGCTAAACCCACCGCTAATAGAGCTACACACACCGCTAATAGAGCTATACACACCGCTAATAGAGCTAAACCCACCGCTAATAGAGCTACACACACCGCTAATAGAGCTACACACACCGCTAATAGAGCTAAACCCACCGCTAATAGAGCTACACACACCGCTAATAGAGCTATACACACCGCTAATAGAGCTAAACCCACCGCTAATAGAGCTACACACACCGCTAATAGAGCTAAACCCACCGCTAATAGAGCTATACACACCGCTAATAGAGCTAAACCCACCGCTAATAGAGCTACACACACCGCTAATAGAGCTATACACACCGCTAATAGAGCTAAACCCACCGCTAATAGAGCTATACACACCGCTAATAGAGCTAAACCCACCGCTAATAGAGCTAAACCCATCGCTAATAGAGCTACACACACCGCTAATAGAGCTAAACCCACCGCTAATAGAGCTACACACACCGCTAATAGAGCTAAACCCACCGCTAATAGAGCTATACACACCGCTAATAGAGCTAAACCCACCGCTAATAGAGCTACACACACCGCTAATAGAGCTATACACACCGCTAATAGAGCTAAACCCACCGCTAATAGAGCTATACACACCGCTAATAGAGCTAAACCCACCGCTAATAGAGCTAAACCCATCGCTAATAGAGCTACACACACCGCTAATAGAGCTAAACCCACCGCTAATAGAGCTACACACACCGCTAATAGAGCTATACACACCGCTAATAGAGCTAAACCCACCGCTAATAGAGCTACACACACCGCTAATAGAGCTATACACACTGCTAATAGAGCTAAACCCACCGCTAATAGAGCTAAACCCACCGCTAATAGAGCTACACACACCGCTAATAGAGCTAAACCCACCGCTAATAGAGCTAAACCCACCGCTAATAGAGCTATACACACCGCTAATAGAGCTAAACCCACCGCTAATAGAGCTATACACACCGCTAATAGAGCTAAACCCACCGCTAATAGAGCTACACACACCGCTAATAGAGCTAAACCCACCGCTAATAGAGCTACACACACCGCTAATAGAGCTAAACCCACCGCTAATAGAGCTAAACCCACTGCTAATAGAGCTACACACACCGCTAATAGAGCTATACACACCGCTAATAGAGCTAAACCCACCGCTAATAGAGCTAAACCCACCGCTAATAGAGCTACACACACCGCTAATAGAGCTAAACCCACTGCTAATAGAGCTACACACACCGCTAATAGAGCTATACACACCGCTAATAGAGCTAAACCCACCGCTAATAGAGCTAAACCCACCGCTAATAGAGCTATACACACTGCTAATAGAGCTAAACCCACTGCTAATAGAGCTACACACACCGCTAATAGAGCTATACACACCGCTAATAGAGCTAAACCCACCGCTAATAGAGCTAAACCCACCGCTAATAGAGCTACACACACCGCTAATAGAGCTAAACCCACTGCTAATAGAGCTACACACACCGCTAATAGAGCTATACACACCGCTAATAGAGCTAAACCCACCGCTAATAGAGCTAAACCCACCGCTAATAGAGCTATACACACTGCTAATAGAGCTACACACACCGCTAATAGAGCTATACACACCGCTAATAGAGCTAAACCCACCGCTAATAGAGCTAAACCCACCGCTAATAGAGCTATACACACCGCTAATAGAGCTAAACCCACCGCTAATAGAGCTACACACACCGCTAATAGAGCTAAACCCACTGCTAATAGAGCTACACACACCGCTAATAGAGCTATACACACCGCTAATAGAGCTAAACCCACCGCTAATAGAGCTAAACCCACCGCTAATAGAGCTATACACACCGCTAATAGAGCTACACACACCGCTAATAGAGCTATACACACCGCTAATAGAGCTAAACCCACAGCTAATAGAGCTAAACCCACCGCTAATAGAGCTATACACACCGCTAATAGAGCTAAACCCACCGCTAATAGAGCTACACACACCGCTAATAGAGCTAAACCCACTGCTAATAGAGCTACACACACCGCTAATAGAGCTATACACACCGCTAATAGAGCTAAACCCACCGCTAATAGAGCTAAACCCACCGCTAATAGAGCTAAACCCACTGCTAATAGAGCTACACACACCGCTAATAGAGCTATACACACTGCTAATAGAGCTAAACCCACCGCTAATAGAGCTAAACCCACCGCTAATAGAGCTATACACACCGCTAATAGAGCTACACACACCGCTAATAGAGCTAAACCCACCGCTAATAGAGCTATACACACTGCTAATAGAGCTACACACACCGCTAATAGAGCTATACACACTGCTAATAGAGCTAAACCCACCGCTAATAGAGCTATACACACCGCTAATAGAGCTAAACCCACCGCTAATAGAGCTAAACCCACCGCTAATAGAGCTATACACACCGCTAATAGAGCTATACACACCGCTAATAGAGCTAAACCCACCGCTAATAGAGCTAAACCCACCGCTAATAGAGCTAAACCCACCGCTAATAGAGCTATACACACCGTTAATAGAGCTAAACCCACCGCTAATAGAGCTACACACACCGCTAATAGAGCTATACACACCGCTAATAGAGCTAAACCCACCGCTAATAGAGCTACACACACCGCTAATAGAGCTAAACTAGGGCTGGGCGATATGGCCAAAAAAAAATATCACGATAATTGTTTTTATATCAGTCGATATCGATAATTATCACGATAAAAGTCAAATCTTTATAGCAGATTTTTGCTCCTAAGTGAAAGTTGTAGAAACCAGAGCGTTAACTGTGGTTTTAAACTACTCTTTATTGTCAGAACATATCATGACAAACACTTGCCAAACTGGTGAACATTTCACAAATCTGAGGTAGAACATTCAAACATTTGTCATTTTTCCTTAACAAAATAAATATCTTTATTGGACAATTAATTTCTTAGTTTCTGCATGTGCTAATTTTTATTTGGTAAAATGTAATATTCTGACTGTTTGAGTTTTATTAAACTTAACCATTGGTCATCCAGTATCATGCATTTAGATCATGACAACCTCATCATGGCAAAATGTAACTTTATGGTTTCTATGGTATTTGTATGAAAAACAGTAGCCTAAATACATTATTAAATACTGTAATATTCCACCAGTCCTTTAATACATTGTCTACATTAATAATATAATACAATTCAATATGTATATCCCACATTTCATGCTGCAGTTAATATTACTAGGCTAACGTTACAGTAAACCATGGTAAATGATGGGAGATTGTAGACGGAAAAGCCTTCAGACTGTATCGTTGTGCAGAGTTTCTCCTGTTGGTCAGAGCTGTTTCATCTGCCTTTAAACTGGTTTAAATCACTGAGACGTGTGTTCTTCGCTGAACTCAAGCGCTTCTCACTGGATCTCGTGTTCGAGAGTGATCAGAGTAAACGCATCTGCTCTATTGAGCTCGCGCTGCGCTGCCGTCTGGACTTTGAGCCGAGCGGATAAATGGTCCGTGTGGCGCGCGGTTCAAATGAGTTTCGTTCCGCTTTTGGCGCATAAACATTATCGAACATTTATCGAACTCTTGATATTGTTTTATCGAGAAAAATTATATCGCGATAATTATCGTTATCGTTTTATTGCCCAGCCCTAAGCTAAACCCACCGCTAATAGAGCTACACACACCGCTGCTAGTTTACAGAGACACACAGAGAGCAGATTAGTCATGGAGAATTAACATCTCAAAGCCTAACGAGCGGAGGAATCCCGAGACCGACCACACACTCCAGCGGAGAGGACGAGAGGCCGAGCAGTGAAACGTCCAGCGGTGTTAGGGAGACGCAGCCCTGATCAGTTGTGCTGAATGACACGTGTTCAAGGCATCTAGAAGGTTAGGGTTCTGTTCACATTTTAGCCTGAGATTCCGTGCCGGGCCCCAGCGGGAGCTTTCTCCGGGGCTTTAGGCGTGTTTACCTCAATAACTGTGAAGAAACTGTCAGTCGTTAGTAGAAGAGTTCCTGACATTGTGCCAGAGCTGCCCTTGGTCGCTGTCTGCCATTGTCTGGGATGCTTGAATATTAATAAAAACAACCATTTTAGTAATAAAAAAGATTAATTTCTATGAAATGTTTTGTTTTCCACAAATTCTGTGTTGTGAATTTTCTAGTAATCTAAAGAAGACATAAAACAATTTAATTGATCTTTTATATGAAATTAAACTTTTTTGTCAAACTACATGCGGCTGAGCTTTATACTGTTAAAAGTACAATATAGAAGAAATTAAATGGAGATATCTAAATTCTGCTGTACAACAGTAATATATTATCAAGTTAAACCGAACTTTGAGTTTCCATGTGTTAATGATATAGCGATAGTTTTTCTGAAATGAAACTGTAAAATGCTGATGAACTTCAGTGAGTCTCACAGCGGCTCTGGATGTGCGTTCATAGTGAGACTGAGACACAGCGAGGGTCACGCGTGTGTACACCTATAAAGTTTCATTTATATGAGCAAATACCTTTAACACTGTTACTGAACTCAAGTTTGAATTAATGCACTGGATTGATCTGAATAATAACACTCCTGTCTTCTGTAGAGCTGCTTTACAGCGGAATTTAAATATTTATTATAATTGATGAATTTTTGCAGTTTATTTCTGTGAAGCTGCTTTGAATCAGTCTGTGTTGTATAAAGCGCTGATGTGGTTTAAACGGTTGACCACAATCTTCCATTAGAGAAACAGCCAATCATATGTATAATACTCCAGTGTTTTAAATCTTTGATTACTGTATTGCTGAAATAAAACTAGTATTAAACAGCAGCTGATCTCAGAGTAAATCCATCAGCCGTGGCATTACCCAGCTAACGGGAACGTTTGGCTAATGTTCGGGCAAGATTCCTCATTATTTATACATAACTCATGGAACATTTTTTTAGTTGCATGTAAGTAAGGGTTAATGCCCAACGAGGTGTCCATTGTCAGGTATTAATGGACGACGGCGAGGCGTGAACCGTCCGACGTGCAGCAAATAACAAATAAAATGTGCAAATAACACATTTTTAAAACATTAGTTTATATTTTAATTAGTTTTACAATCGAAATCTAAAGTTTTTACAAACAATAACTTGGTTTCCCTGGTTACGCCTGACGGTTTATTTACTAGGTGTCCTCTATCAGTTTTTAATGGACACCCTGCAGCCAATCAGAATCGAGTATTCACTCAGACCATGGTATAATTATGCATAATTTACTGTTATTACTATGGTAATTACAAGTAACATATGTAACAAGTGGTTGTAAAATGTTACAACTGGAGAACATTCAAAGTAACGTTTCTATAATGTTTGAAGATTCAAAACACACAAAAAACTGGATGTTGTGAACATTCAAAGAACATTGATAAATAATGTTTTCATAACTTAATGAGAAGGCTAGCAAAGCGTTGTTAGAACACATTTTCATTAGCAGAACCTCACAGTATAAACGGTCCCAGCGGTGGGTTTATGCTAGTAAACATCACAATATGCCCTACTTAAAATCTTCCACAGTTTCTGCTGTGAAACAGGTCACACACACACACACACACACACGTTCCTGCTGGACACACACGACCTGCGCAGCTCTCTTAAACAGCAGTGCTAACTGGAGCTTGACTGGACAGCGAGAGAGACGCCGTTTCAGGACACTGCTCGTTTTGTTTTCCTTCAGATTCAGAGAGCGGACACACATCGGACCTGACAGCCTGCAGGAACACACACACAACACACACACACTCTTCAGACGACATCACATCTCTCCACGGTCATGCTCCACTCGTCTGCTTTCAGACACACACTCTATAGATGAATAAAATAAAACACAGACGACCGCACTGATGAACGAGTCTCGCTCGCCCGTTTCCCTGAGCGATCAGTGTTCATCATCAAACTGTACTTACTGTACCACATCACACTTCCACATCACCGACACGATCCATTCAGGGGGAAAACACAGAACTTACATCATCTACTGGGAATTTACTGGTTGATATAATATTATTAACACAATATACATATAGACATACACACGTTCAAAAAATACTGTAAAGCAGGGAAATATTATTGTATATATATATATATATTAGAACAACATGTACTGATGAATAATCCACGACTGTGTACCAAACTAAATACATAGTCAACTATGATTTTGTTGACTTTAAAGCCATAATTATTATGACAAAGAGAGAAAAATATAAACAAAACAACAATAAAGCAGAGAGAGATACACAGAGAGAGAGAGTGAGAGAATGAGTGTGAGAGAGTGTGAGTGTGAGAGAGAGAGAGAGAGAGCGAGTGAGAGTGAGAGAGAGAGTGTGTGTGAGAGAGTGTGTGAGAGAGTGTGTGTGAGAGTGTGTGTGAGAGTGTGAGAGAGCGAGAGAGCGAGTGAGAGTGTGAGTGTGTGAGAGTGTGTGAGAGTGTGTGGGAGTGAGAGCGAGTGAGAGTGTGAGTGTGTGAGAGTGTGTGAGAGTGTGTGGGAGTGAGAGCGAGTGAGAGTGTGAGTGTGTGAGAGTGTGTGGGAGTGAGAGCGAGTGAGAGTGTGAGAGAGTGTGTGAGAGTGTGTGAGAGTGTGTGAGAGTGAGAGCGAGTGAGAGTGTGTGTGAGAGAGAGAGAGTGTGTGTGAGAGAGTGAGTGTGAGAGAGAGAGTGTGTGTGAGAGAGTGTGAGTGTGTGAGAGAGCGAGTGAGAGAGTGATTGTGTGAGAGCGAGTGAGAGAGTGATTGTGAGAGCGAGTGAGAGAGTGACTGTGAGAGAGAGAGAGAGTGAGAGAGTGTGTGAGAGAGTGTGAGTGTGTGAGAGAGCGAGTGAGAGTGTGAGTGCGAGTGAGAGAGTGACTGTGAGAGAGAGAGAGAGTGAGAGAGTGTGTGAGAGAGTGTGAGTGTGTGAGAGAGCGAGTGAGAGTGTGAGTGATTGTGTGAGAGCGAGTGAGAGAGTGACTGTGAGAGAGAGAGAGAGTGAGAGAGTGTGTGAGAGAGTGTGAGTGTGTGAGAGAGCGAGTGACAGTGTGAGTGAGTGTGTGAGAGAGTGTGAGTGTGTGAGAGAGCGAGTGAGAGTGTGAGAGAGTGTGTGAGAGAGTGTGAGTGTGTGAGAGAGCGAGTGAGAGTGTGAGTGCGAGTGAGAGAGTGTGTGAGAGAGCGAGTGAGAGTGTGAGTGCGAGTGAGAGAGTGACTGTGAGAGAGAGAGAGAGAGTGAGAGAGTGTGTGAGAGAGTGTGAGTGTGTGAGAGAGCGAGTGAGAGTGTGAGTGATTGTGTGAGAGCGAGTGAGAGAGTGACTGTGAGAGAGAGAGAGAGTGAGAGAGTGTGTGAGAGAGTGTGAGTGTGTGAGAGAGCGAGTGAGAGTGTGAGTGAGTGTGTGAGAGCGAGTGAGAGAGTGACTGTGAGAGAGAGAGAGAGTGAGAGAGTGTGTGAGAGAGTGTGAGTGTGTGTGAGAGCGAGTGAGAGAGTGACTGTGAGAGCGAGTGAGAGTGTGAGTGATTGTGTGAGAGAGCGAGTGAGAGAGTGACTGTGAGAGAGAGAGAGAGTGAGAGAGTGTGTGAGAGAGTGTGAGTGTGTGAGAGAGCGAGTGAGAGTGTGAGTGAGTGTGTGAGAGCGAGTGAGAGAGTGACTGTGAGAGAGAGAGAGAGTGAGAGAGTGTGTGAGAGAGTGTGAGTGTGTGTGAGAGCGAGTGAGAGAGTGACTGTGAGAGAGAGAGAGAGAGTGAGAGAGTGTGTGAGAGAGTGTGTGAGAGTGTGTGGGACATCTTCAGACGGTGATGAAAACACAGAAGTCTCCGACAGACGTGGATCAGAGGAACAAACGAGAGGCTGGTTAATCACAGCACCAGATAACCTGAGCTAATCACCACACAAACGCCATGCTAATGTTCTAAAAGCCCAGGGGCGACGCTTCACTGAGCGGAACAAGCGGAGGACAGGCTGATCCTGCCTAACGAGAGCCGGCTGACGAAGAGGCTCGTTAGAGGAGCACATGATGATCAGCTCACGCTCGTTACATGAGTAATCACACACACACACACACACACACAGGTTTAACAGTGTGATCATCACTGGAGCTCATGGGAACCGGGTGAGTAAGGAAAGGGTTAAACAGAAGAAGTTCCCATTCCTCCCACGCTAACACCGCCCTCTCTAATCCCACAGGAGAAAGACATTCATTCACGGGATTAAGTCGCACTGGACGCTTGACAAAACGTCCTCTTAACGGTTTATTAGTGTGTCAATCACAGCCTCGGTGTGAGAGGGAGAACCGTGATCCCGGCGTCGCTCTGAAAGACAAACATCCATATCAAACGCACTTCATTTGTGGAGGCAGAACTTTCTGTCCTCAGAATAAAAGCAGACGCCAAACATCTCTGAGGCTGCACTATATTAACATTTCAAAAGGGAAGATGGGTTGACTGAACACACAACTCTTCGGAGCTTGAGAGTATCTTGCTGTATTTCTGTGTGTGACTGACCCAAATACATAAAACATACCGTCACGCACACAAGATCCTGCGCAGTCGCGCTTCTGTGTGGATCTGTCATCGGGAACAACATACTCACGTCAGCTCAACTCTCTGAAACTCAGTGGGAATCAGTCATGATCTTAAAGGGATAGTTCACTTTGAAATTAAATGTTGGTATGTTTTAGCTTACCTCAAGGGCATCCAAGATGTAGGTGTCTTTGTTTCCGCAGTAGTTTCAATTTTGATATTTTTAGGTCAAACCGTGCTTGTCTGACAGTCCTATAATGCAGGTCTATGGTCACTGTCTCAAAGAGCATGCACAGAGTCCAAAGTGATCTGAGGGCGCGCGCATCCTGGTGTGTGTCGTGTGCGCAGACTGGTGCATATATATATACACTAGATGCCGCCTTGGCTACGGCAGTTCATTGGAACGAATGTCTTTAATGCGACATCTAGTGTGTATACTGTATCTATGCTCCAGTCTGCGCACACGACACACACCAGGAAACGATATAAATACTGTTCGTTTTCTCACACAAACCGCTCGTTTCGTGTCTTAGGCCGTCAATGTGTACTTACGATGGGGAATTGTTTAATTTGGACTCTGTGCATGCTCTTTGAGACAGTGACCATAGACCTGCATTAAATGACTGTCAGACAAGAACGGTTTGACCTAAAAATATCAAAATTGAAACTACTGCGGAAACAAAGACACCTACATCTTGGATGCCCTTCAGGTAAGCTAAAACATACCAAAATTTAATTTCAAAGTGAACTATCCCTTTAATGTTCTAGTTGATGTTCGATGGTAAACTCAGGAGCTGAAGTGATGAAGAAGAGCGGATTGAGTCTGAAATAATCTGATCAATATGACAAAAATTATTAAAATAAGAACATTCTCTAATGTCTGTATCTGTGATATGCATGTTTGTGAAGGTGTATACTATCTCATGTCAGTGGATGAGACATAACATAACTCTCCTTCACATAAACAGCTCTCTTCGTCATCAAGCAAAAAGGACAAATAAACTTCCTGTAGCTTAAGCTTTTTAAACAGACAAACTGCACATGCGCTGAAGTTTAGTTCGAAACACATGTAATGCACACGTTAATGAATCTGTGAACTGCAGAGCCGTTACGGGTACCAGTTACTAACCTAACCCTAACCCTAACCCATATGGTGCGTTCAAGTCCTCCTGGGAAGTTCGTATGTACGAGGTGGGAAGTCGTGCTTATAACGGCATGTGCGTTCAAGTCACTTTTGTCGGAGCAAAATGGCGGAGTACTTTCTCTTAATTAATTACACAAAAATACAGTAAGGTTCTTAAACTCTTGTTCTAGAAAATGAAGAACAAAGAAATGTGCATCAGGTGTACTTTGTATTTTTATGTTTTTAATTAATTTATGAAGCCACTGCCAACACATTGTTACATGTTGCTTTGTTATATTATAATACTATCATATTCTGTGTTGGCGATTAGCTAACTGAGCTGTTAATAGAAAAGCCTGACAATATCACAGCTAAATACCTTTACGTATTGTGTATTCCGCCATGTTAATCACTGACACGCCCCCAACTCGTAAAGATCGGAGCTTAGAGAAAATCCCGAGCTCCCCACTGGTATTTACGACATTGTGGTGGCGTTCAAGTGCGTTCAACTCGTAAATACGATCTATACGAGATGACTTGAACGCACCATTAATTCAGAAAGAAGACCAGGAAACATCACCACACATCAACGTAAAGTAAAAGATCCAAGAGCAGGAACAGGGAGAAACACAGATCAGGGAAACGAGACTCAGCCGGGGCAGAATAACTCAACGACAGCAACCACAGGAACTAATGAAGGAGAGGCTGGAAACTGAACAATGCAGGTGAGGGCAGGGAGGATGATGGGAAATGTAGTGATCGTGACAATAGCCACATTTAGGGTTCGTATAAACAACTTGTAGAAACTGAAATTGGATTGGGTTCGTTCCGGCTGGCTAAAGTCAGTGCATATAAACACACCGAATGACAGCAGATCTGACTCGAGCACAACTAGGCCTGGGCGATAAAACCATAATAATAATATAATAATATAATTTTCCTCAATAAAACGATGACAAGAGTTCGATTTAACGTTTATGCGCTAAAAGCGTAATGAAAATACTCATCAGAGGATTCTCAATCTCACATCACCATCTTTCACCATGGATTTACTGTAGTAACACTAATGCTATTGTGGAAGAAACGTGGGATATTCATATCGAATTATATTAATGTAGACGTGTTAAAAGAGTAATGGAATATAATTACAGTATAGCATTTGTGCATTTATACTAAATGTTTTTAGGCTACTGTTTTATGCAAATACCATATAAATCTTATAGTTACACTTTACCATGATGTTAAGGTGCTAAATGGTTTAAACTGTGTTTATCATGATCTAAATATATGCTACTATGAAAGACCAATGGTTAATTTTCAAGTCAGAATATTTCAATTTTACCATATAAAAATTAGGTTGTTAAATTCTTTTACAGATGCTACTGTTTTTGAAGCAACGTAAACCTGATGTTTTGTAAAGTGTTTCACGTAAAAGTTCAAAGTGTTCGTGATTTGTCTTTAAACTTGAAAGAAATAAAGATTTGCCATTTACTGTGATCATGTTGTGTGAAAGTAAAGCTGAAGCGCTCCTGACACACACACAGGCCTCTCCTCCTCGAGAGACACGCCGAGGCATGTTTCACTCCAGCTACTGTTGACATGAGCACACACACACACACACACACACACACACTCATAAACTACAGATCGCATGTCAGACTCCCTGCTGTCTGAGAGATCATTACAATACAGCAGAAATCACCGCCAGTGTGAGAACGTCAAGAACTACTTCTTTGGTTTTCAAGCACTTCAATCAGAGATCTCACTAATCAAACAATATCTTTATTACCTTCAAATTCTAAAAAAGGTAAATAGATAAACAAAAAATAAACCAATAAAACAGAATGGTACACATAAGATGCAATGACTGTGGTATCTTTAATCACTGAAAGGACACTAGAGCCCCTTTCACACAGAGATTCCGGGAAATACACAGATAATGTGTCCCGGGATCATTTGATTTTGGTTCGTTCACACTGCCAGTGGTTTTCCGGAATCTGGAGTGTGTTCACACACATCCCGTAAGACACGTGACGTCAGGATGTGCTGTAGAAAGGCGTGTCTCTTCTTCCGCTACGGCTCTGTCCGCTGTAGTCGTGCTCTGGGTGGAGTTATTAACACAGCTTTAGTTCACTAATGCTCTGCTCTCGACCTCGAGGAACCACGCTCGAGCGGCTCACTCCGGCTTCGGTCGTACACTGACGCATCGCGTACCGTTCCTCAAAGCTGGCGAGCGCTCCCGGCTTCAGGATAGCAGGAGCTCCTGGTCTCGGCTTCATTCCAGTTTGCAGACATTTTTTCGTTCTTTCTTTGTTGATGACGAACACAAACTTTCTTCTAAGAGCAACAAACCCCCCTTACGGCATTGGTCCTGGCTTCTGTTCACTCAGGGCACGTTCCGGGACTGATCCCGGCAGCTCCCCATCCCGGCAGCTCCCCATCCCGGCATCGACCCCGGGACGTGTTTGCATTCACTCTGGCAATTTTACGACAATTTCCTGGGATCAATGCAATCCCATTTCCTTATTCAAACTGATTTTCCCCCATGAATATATGATTGACCTGAAGAATAAAAGCTGTATCATATACTGGGATATTTATATGAGCAATATTACGCTCATACTCATGTGAAATGGCTCTATATCTTTATCAGACGGGCTGCAGTGTTCATTTTGTGTGAAAAGATTGCTTTATCGATAAAATGAAACACTAATTTCACATATATTGTCTTTCTATAATTCATGTGCTTTTCAAGTGCCTTTTCATAAATATGTCTGTTTTCAAGGGTTTTCCAGGACTTACATTTCAGAAAGTCAAATTCAGGCACTTTGAGCAGCCTGTACGAACCCTGCTCACCTTTCCTTCAGTCTGAATGAACACACTGCACACATGCAC
>CM040811.1:35557967-35572967 GCA_022829025.1 Squalius cephalus
TGGGATTGAGAGCCGTTGCGTGAGAAGAGTGTGTGGGGGGGCGGCTGTAGCGCAGATATGGAATATGGGTTACAACATAAACACACACACACACATGCGAGGGAGTGAACGTATGGATGGAGATCAGTCTTCTAATGAGATCACATGACCGTTGAGATCACATGACCTCTGACAACAGAAACCGTGGACTGATATTTATATTAAAATTAAAATCAGTTCAGCTTTAAATGTGTAATTGTATATGTACTAGGGGTGTAACGGTTCGCAAAATTCACAGTTCGGTTCGATACGATACACTTGTGTCACGGTACAGTTCGGTACGTTTTTGATACAGCAAAAAGAAAGAAATGCCAGAGAAATTTCCTTGATTTAATTTTTTTAATTCTTTTTTTTATTAAAACTATTAAAACATCATAACGTATGATTTTTTTTTTTACTTTGAGCAATTCTGGAGCTATAATTGACTCTTCTTAGGAGCATATAAAACAAAACAGCTCCTTGACATGAAATGTAATATTGTAGTAGTTATAAACAAAGGTTTATTTTAGTTCAGATTAACATTTGAGGGCAGCAATTGTATTCATAATGTCAAAATAAAACCGACGTTATGTTACTTGAAGGCATTATAGCCTACTATTCCTGCCAAACCTCCATGGTTGCAGTTAGTGTTACTACAGTAAATCCGTGGTGAATGTTGCTGATCTGTGGACACTATAGTTCATTCATGCCACAATGTTTCTTCCTGGTTTCCACGTCAGCGCTGTTTGATCCGTTAATAACGGAGAAATGTGAATGTTTCTCACTAGATCTCGCAGCGATGTTATTACTTCTGTGGCGAATTCAAATGCTTTCTTTACTGGATCTCTTATTAGTGCTGTGTAGTAACAGTGTCGCATGATCACGATCGGCTCGCGCTGCACTGGTCCAAACTGATAAACGGTCCGTCAACCACACAATAACGAGCAGTTTCGTTCCGCTTGCACTGCGTTTGCCATTTGATGTTGGGCAATGTTGTGGTCGCGCCGGCGTCTCTACATTATGAGCGCGCTTGCCACGCGCAACGTGGATTTTGGTCAGGAGGAAAAATGGTCCAACGAACCGTTCGGTTTGAAAATGCGTACCGAACACCGAACCAAAAGCCTCGTACCGAACGGTTCAATACGAATACATGTATCGTTATACCCCTAATATGTACGTTTATAAATTTGTAATCTTAAGTGTATATTATTTATAGATGAGTCCACGAGTCCCACATGATTGTCCTGAAGCGGATCACTGGATTCCTCCTCGACTCTTCCATCTGTTCTTCTGCTGTAAGTCTCATTGTGGACTCTTAAAACACACCCATGTGGAGTCATTCCCACACACACTTCACTGACGGCCACGCTAATCCAATTCCTGCTTCTCAAACATGTTGATCCCAGCAATCCCAGATCTCCTGGATGAGCACTGACACGTCCAACAGCGCCAGTGCGAGAACACTGACAGACGGAGAGAGAAAGCCATTTCCCCAGAGAAGGTCTGAGCACAGAGATGGACGGCCTTGAACGACGCGGACTGAAAATCACGACCTTTGAACTCTCCACAACCGGTTCCTGAGTCTGGCTTTCAGAACGGCTCTTCCCGTCCTCGCTCTCACTCGTGGCAGGAGAAATATCACTATCAAACTATTTGATTGTGACTGTAAAAAACAAAATGCAATAAACATGCAAATATGAGATGTTTAATATCTCTCAGCGGCCTGATCTCTCTCTCTCTCACACACACACACACACACACACACACACACATACGCTTATGTAAATGATGAATGTGTCAGGCTGCTTTTATCCTGCAAGGAGAGGCGTATAAATAGATGTGAACTCACACATGGAGAGACGCAGTGTTGGACTATAATGCGTCTCAGAGTAAATATTTGCATGTTGAAGGACTGAAAATATTCCAGATAACAGGAGAATCCAGCGCCGCACGGCCATCTGGGAAATATCAGATCATTTCATGTTAAAACCAACCGGTTGTGTCTGTGAACGCCTGAGCGCTGAGTTTAACAGTTTAACACACAACAGAGTTTAGTCAATAAAACAGGTCAAACCATCCTAAAGTTCAGAAAAGGAATATATTTAATGAATAAAGACACAACTGAAATAATATTATGTGTCAAATGTAGGCCCGCCTCGACTAAAGACTGTTCTGGTCGACTGGTAGTCATTCATTTAAGCGAATAGTCGACTAATTGTACATTTATGATATTGATTGTATTAAATATCCACTGGGGGAGGGGGGTATATATATGTAATATAGTCATTAAAGGGGGGGTGAAATGCTCATTTTCACTCAATCTCCTGTTAATCTTGAGTACCTAGAGTAATATTGCATCCTTCATATCTCCAAAAAGTATTTTGTTTTATTATATTAATAACAGAAAGATAGACTGTACCGAGTCTTTCCGGAAAAAACCGAGCGGCTGGAGGCGGGCCCTGTGGGCGAAGCTTAGCTGTGCTAACGCGCCGAGCTAGTGACAACACACAGAGACATTTGTTCAGTTCAACAGTTTTACTCACCGTCCGGTTCCAACGCACGACCGCGAATCTTTATCATTGCGACTGCTCGATCCTAAGCATTAGATGATCTGCAAATCCATCGATCTGGGCTTTGTTTATAAAACAATCATCGTCGAAATGCAGGGAACACAACTCCGTTTATGCTCAGGAAAACAAACTCCATCCACGGGTTCCTTAATGCTGGGTTCTTTGGGAATCTGTGCAGGGTTGTCTTGCCCTGGCAACCAAAAACACACTTCTTTGGTGACATTGACTTCCCAAAAGCCGGGCAGGGCGCTTTGATGGCGAACTGCTTTCACTCTCTTGCTCTTGGCCGCGATCTTACCGGAGAAGTGCCCTTAGGACCCATATAAGGAAATTCCGTTACATCTGACGTCACACATACCCATACTCGAAAAAAACTTTCCGAAACTTGTGACAAACCGGAAGGAGTATTTTTGGAACAAAAATACTCCTTCAAACGTACAACTTAGTTTTTGAAACTTTGTCCATGTTTAGCATGGGAATCCAACTCTTTACCAGTGTAAAAAACTCAGTATGCATGAAATAGCATTTCACCCCCCCTTTAAATATATATATATATATATACAGTGAGGAAAATAAGTATTTGAACACCCTGCTATTTTGCAAGTTCTCCCACTTGGAAATCATGGAGGGGTCTGAAATTGTCATCGTAGGTGCATGTCCACTGTGAGAGACATAATCTAAAAAAAAAAATCCAGAAATCACAATGTATGATTTTTTAACTATTTATTTGTATGATACAGCTGCAAATAAGTATTTGAACACCTGAGAAAATCAATGTTAATATTTGGTACTGTAGCCTTTGTTTGCAATTACAGAGGTCAAACGTTTCCTGTAGTTTTTCACCAGGTTTGCACACACTGAGGAGGGATGTTGGCCCACTCCTCCACACAGATCTTCTCTAGATCAGTCAGGTTTCTGGGCTGTCGCTGAGAAACACGGAGTTTGAGCTCCCTCCAAAGATTCTCTATTGGGTTTAGGTCTGGAGACTGGCTAGGCCACGCCAGAACCTTGATATGCTTCTTACAGAGCCACTCCTTGGTTATCCTGGCTGTGTGCTTCGGGTCATTGTCATGTTGGAAGACCCAGCCTCGACCCATCTTCAATGCTCTAACTGAGGGAAGGAGGTTGTTCCCCAAAATCTCGCATTACATGGCCCCGGTCATCCTCTCCTTAATACAGTGCAGTCGCCCTGTCCCATGTGCAGAAAAACACCCCCAAAGCATGATGCTACCACCCCCATGCTTCACAGTAGGGATGGTGTTCTTGGGATGGTACTCATCATTCTTCTTCCTCCAAACACGTTTAGTGGAATTATGACCAAAAAGTTCTATTTTGGTCTCATCTGACCACATGACTTTCTCCCATGACTCCTCTGGATCATCCAAATGGTCATTGGCAAACTTAGGACGGCCCTTGACATGTGCTGGTTTAAGCAGGGGAACCTTCCGTGCCATGCATGATTTCAAACCATGACGTCTTAGTGTGTTACCAACAGTAACCTTGGAAACGGTGGTCCCAGCTCTTTTCAGGTCATTGACCAGCTCCTCCCGTGTAGTTCTGGGCTGATTTCTCACCTTTCTTAGGATCATTGAGACCCCACGAGGTGAGATCTTGCATGGAGCCCCAGTCCGAGGGAGATTGACAGTCATGTTTAGCTTCTTCCATTTTCTAATGATTGCTCCAACAGTGGACCTTTTTTCACCAAGCTGCTTGGCAATTTCCCCGTAGCCCTTTCCAGCCTTGTGGAGGTGTACAATTTTGTCTCTAGTGTCTTTGGACAGCTCTTTGGTCTTGGCCATGTTAGTAGTTGGATTCTTACTGATTGTATGGGGTGGACAGGTGTCTTTATGCAGCTAACGACCTCAAACAGGTGCATCTAATTTAGGATAATAAATGGAGTGGAGGTGGACATTTTAAAGGCAGACTAACAGGTCTTTGAGGGTCAGAATTCTAGCTGATAGACAGGTGTTCAAATACTTATTTGCAGCTGTATCATACAAATAAATAGTTAAAAAATCATATATTGAGATTTCTGGTTTTTCTTTTTTAGATTATGTCTCTCACAGTGGACATGCACCTACGATGACAATTTCAGACCCCTCCATGATTTCCAAGTGGGAGAACTTGCAAAATAGCAGGGTGTTCAAATACTTATTTTCCTCACTGTATGTAATATAGTCATTAAATATGTAATATACAGTGCTGACATTGCTCTACATTACAGAGAACATAATATTGAGCCTTTAAAATATGAATTAGCACTCAAGCATAAGACTAGACAGGAACAGTAACAATTATGAACAGCAAGGAGACGTACAGGACACTTTAATGGTTGATTGGTAAACTAGCGTTAGTGTCGCTGCAGAGATGAGGCTGACGATGCGGATCCTCCACAGTATTAGCGGATCCTCCACAGTATTAGCGGATCCTCCACAGTATTAGCAGATCCTCCACAGTATTAGCGGATCCTCCACAGTATTAGCAGATCCTCCACAGTATTAGCGGATCCTCCACAGTATTAGCGGATCCTCCACAGTATTAGCGGATCCTCCACAGTATTAGCGGATCATCCACAGTATTAGCAGATCCTCCACAGTATTAGCGGATCCTCCACAGTATTAGCGGATCCTCCACAGTATTAGCGGATCCTCCACAGTATTAGCGGATCCTCCACAGTATTAGCGGATCCTCCACAGTATTAGCGGATCCTCCACAGTATTAGCAGATCCTCCACAGTATTAGCGGATCCTCCACAGTATTAGCGGATCCTCCACAGTATTAGCAGATCCTCCACAGTATTAGCGGATCCTCCACAGTATTAGCGGATCATCCACAGTATTAGCGGATCCTCCACAGTATTAGCGGATCCTCCACAGTATTAGCAGATCCTCCACAGTATTAGCAGATCCTCCACAGTATTAGCAGATCCTCCACAGTATTAGCGGATCCTCCACAGTATTAGCGGATCCTCCACAGTATTAGCAGATCCTCCACAGTATTAGCAGATCCTCCACAGTATTAGCGGATCCTCCACAGTATTAGCAGATCCTCCACAGTATTAGCGGATCCTCCACAGTATTAGCGGATCCTCCACAGTATTAGCGGATCCTCCACAGTATTAGCAGATCCTCCACAGTATTAGCAGATCCTCCACAGTATTAGCGGATCCTCCACAGTATTAGCAGATCCTCCACAGTATTAGCGGATCCTCCACAGTATTAGCGGATCCTCCACAGTATTAGCAGATCCTCCACAGTATTAGCGGATCCTCCACAGTATTAGCAGATCCTCCACAGTATTAGCAGATCCTCCACAGTATTAGCGGATCATCCACAGTATTAGCGGATCCTCCACAGTATTAGCAGATCCTCCACAGTATTAGCAGATCCTCCACAGTATTAGCGGATCCTCCACAGTATTAGCAGATCCTCCACAGTATTAGCAGATCCTCCACAGTATTAGCAGATCCTCCACAGTATTAGCAGATCCTCCACAGTATTAGCAGATCCTCCACAGTATTAGCAGATCCTCCACAGTATTAGCAGATCCTCCACAGTATTAGCGGATCCTCCACAGTATTAGCGGATCCTCCACAGTATTAGCGGATCCTCCACAGTATTAGCGGATCCTCCACAGTATTAGCGGATCCTCCACAGTATTAGCGGATCATCCACAGTATTAGCAGATCCTCCACAGTATTAGCGGATCCTCCACAGTATTAGCGGATCCTCCACAGTATTAGCAGATCCTCCACAGTATTAGCAGATCCTCCACAGTATTAGCGGATCCTCCACAGTATTAGCGGATCCTCCACAGTATTAGCGGATCCTCCACAGTATTAGCGGATCCTCCACAGTATTAGCAGATCCTCCACAGTATTAGCGGATCCTCCACAGTATTAGCGGATCCTCCACAGTATTAGCGGATCCTCCACAGTATTAGCAGATCCTCCACAGTATTAGCGGATCCTCCACAGTATTAGCAGATCCTCCACAGTATTAGCAGATCCTCCACAGTATTAGCAGATCCTCCACAGTATTAGCGGATCCTCCACAGTATTTCCACAGTATTAGCGGATCCTCCACAGTATTAGCGGATCCTCCACAGTATTAGCGGATCCTCCACAGTATTTCCACAGTATTAGCGGATCCTCCACAGTATTAGCAGATCCTCCACAGTATTAGCGGATCCTCCACAGTATTAGCAGATCCTCCACAGTATTAGCAGATCCTCCACAGTATTAGCGGATCCTCCACAGTATTTCCACAGTATTAGCGGATCCTCCACAGTATTAGCAGATCCTCCACAGTATTAGCAGATCCTCCACAGTATTAGCGGATCCTCCACAGTATTTCCACAGTATTAGCAGATCCTCCACAGTATTTCCACAGTATTAGCGGACTCTGTCCAGAGAGATGCACGCTTCACTCCGCTTACATCATCTGAGAGTATTAGGTTTCAAATATGATTCAGTTCATTTAAAAGTAGACTTTCTATAGACATAGAATAAGCGTGTCAGGCGAGTGTAAAGTTCATTTCTGTGACGCGCTTCATCAAAAGCTCATCCTGTTTGTTTTCTTGATTTTACGAAAGCACACGCTGCTGTTGTGAGCGTACACATATACAAGTAGAGCCTTTATGAGGCATCACTCTCTCTATGGCCGAAAATCATTTTAAGGTCTTTTCGCTTTTGTCAGGAAAAACTGCAAGTGATCTCCGCACAAGCTCTTGGTCATGTGACTAACAATAGCACACATGTATCCAGGTGAACGGAGCGAGCGGTGAAGAGGCTAACGCTAGGCTAATGCTTCTGTGAATGATAGACGGGCATCTGGATATCCAGTCTGACACATGGACCGTCGTTTCATGATCTGTCCGTCACGGACTCCGTGTTTCGACACTTCCTGTGGACCAACTAATTCAGATGTGTTGGACGGAGCCTCTCCTCGTCCGCTAGCGTTAGCTGACTGTTAGGGGGCGGCCCTACGCAAATACTTCATTTCTATTACATTATTCTTTTCTATTCACTATAGCACTGCACTAATCTATCTGTTCTTTTCCCTAATCTTTTCCATAGAGGTCCCTGGAACACCGCTTGAAATCCCTGAAATATAAAACTAGAGTTCAGCAACTCAGAAACTCAGAGAAAGAGGAATCTGATCATGCATGACAAACACACTCACACACACACTCGCACTCTCTCACACACACACACACACACACACACACACACACACACACTCGCAGTCTCTCTCACAAACACATTCACACACACACACACACACACACACACACACACAAACACACACACACACACACTCGCACTCTCTCACAAACACACACACACACACACACACACTCGCACTCTCTCACACACACACTCGCACTCTCTCACACACACACACACACACACACTCGCACTCTGTCACACACACACACACACACGCACTCTCTCTCACAAACACATTCACACACACACACTCGCACTCTCTCTCACAAACACATTCACACACACACACACTCGCACTCTCTCTCACAAACACATTCACACACACACACACTCGCACTCTCTCTCACAAACACATTCACACACACACACACACTCGCACTCTCTCTCACAAACACATTCACACACACACACACACACACACACACACACACTCGCACTCTCTCTCACAAACACATTCACACACACACACTCGCACTCTCTCTCACAAACACATTCACACACACACACACTCGCACTCTCTCTCACAAACACATTCACACACACACACACACACACACACACACACACACACACACTCGCACTCTCTCTCACAAACACACACACACACACACACACATAACTTAATGAACACTCATGCTTTTAAAGGAGGACCGTCACCGCTGAAGGCGATATAATGAGTATAAAAGCTTCTTCTGGAGACGGTGGGCATCAGATCTCTACAGTAACACACACCGTATATGAGCGGAGAGCTGAACACACACATGCACTGGTACGAGCCGCTCACGGATCATGATGCTGACGGAACACAAACACCCTCAAACACCAGAAACAACAGGAGCTCATGAAGAGATGAATGCGTCTCGTTTTACTTCTCCTTTCTAGACTTGCAGAGTTAAACCATCTAAACCAGTGAGAGAAACCAGCCGTTCCTCGCTCTGCCAGCTGGGACCATTCACCAAACACACCGGGTGTTATATGAGGATGTTATGATATATGATAATGTTATGATGTTATGATGTGATGCTATATGATGTTATAATGTGATGTTATGATGTTATGACGTGATGATGTGATGTTATATGATGATGTTATGATGTGATGTTATATGATGATGTTATGATGTGATGTTATATGATGATGTTATGATGTGATGCTATATGATGTTATAATGTGATGTTATGACGTGATGATGTGATGTTATATGATGATGTTATGAAGTTATGTGATTATGTTATGATGTGATGATGTGATGTGATGTTATGACATGATGTTATGATGTTATGATGTGATGTTATGTGATTATGTGATGTGATATCCTCACTGACAGCTCAATCACAGCTGAAAACTGACATCTGATGGATATTAAAGGTTTATACAGGATCTGGACTGTTCATTTACAAACAATCTATCAGTATTCAGGAGATATGAAGCTCATTTCCACAAACACTGATCATCTGCGGTCAATAAATGATCAATTCAGATATCAACATCACAACTCAACTTTTCCTGAAACCTTCATATGAAAAATGCGAGAAAACATACAGAAATGCGTTATTATAGAAGCCCATTTCACATAAGAACAAAAGCATGCTTTTGTAAATCATAAAAAAAATCTAAATTGTACATATACTGCCATTTATCAGATAAAAAGTTGAAATTTATAACATACTAAGTTGAAATTGACATTAAAAGTCAAAATTATTACTTAAAAAGACAAAGTCATAATTTCACCTTTTTATCTCATAATTTCGAATAATTTAAATAGCTTAATTTTTTGGTAACAATTTTAAGGAGTAGTTACATGTTACATGTACCTAGCAATAACAGTAAATTATGCATAATTACAAGTAACTAACCCTAAACCAAGCCTTAACCCTTAACCCTAACTAACTATAGCAAATACATGTAGTTAATTAATATTACTGGCACTTGTTTGTGTAATTACACTGTAACAACGTTAACTTAAAATAAAGTGTAACCAATTTGTTTTTACATTTTAAAAATGATATCATCTTAATTATGACATACCAAGTCTGAATAATGACATATTAAGTCATTAGTATGTCATAATTTCGACTTATAATTAATTTCATAATTATGATTTACCACCAAAGCATGATTTGTTTCCTCATGTGGAGGAAATGGGCTTCCATGCGTTCCAGACCGACTCAGGTAACTAGTCGAGTAAAGCTTGATGCGTGTGTGTGTGTGTGTGTGTGTGTGTGTGTGTGTGTGTGTGTGTGTCCAGGTGAAACGATGTTACCTTTGAAACACATGATGAAGAAGGCTCGCAGACTCCCGTCGGGTCTCCGTGTCCGGCGTGTTGTTGTTCTGGAGCTCCTCTCGGTGTCGGTCCCCGGTGATCCGTCCATGTTTTCCGGGGCGCGCAGGTGCAGACGCGCAGGTCAGACGCGTTCACAAAGTGCGCAGAAATGACGGTTATTCTCCTTCTCCACACACTGAGATGTAAATGAAGCGCGCTATGAGTTCGGTGACATTAGAAGAGTCCGGTGAGGGATCGCTGTATTCCTGAGGAGTCTCGGTACGAGTCTCGGTTCTCCTCACGGGATCCGCCTGTAGTCCGTGAGAAACTGCGGGTCACTTTCCTCGGTCCCGGGTTCTCTCTCTCTCTCGCTCTCGCTCTCTCTCCCTCCAGCTTCCGGTTTCGGCTCTCTCGCTCATGATCGGGAAGCGGTCAATGCTGCATCCCACTGGCAGCACCGGGAAACATTACTGAACAGATTTATCTCTTTCTCTTCACAAAACAACTGTTTGAATTTACGCTTGATGGTGAGGTGTCCAATGTAAAAGCTCGTAAACATATTTATAAACCCCTTAAGTTTAGCTATTAAGGCCAAACATTGACCTAAACGCGCAGGCAATAAAAGGCATATTTTCCATATTAATCTTTTTTTTTATTAATCTAGTTTTTGTCGAACCAGCAGCGTCTGGAAAACAACATACAAACTATGACTATCATCTCAGGGACTATGCGTTATTTAATGTTAAAATAATATTTTGTAGGAGTTTGAATATAATTTTTCGTGACCTTTATAGCCGATAATTCACCTCAGATCTTGAAAATAAATTAAAGGAAATAAGAGCGTTCAAACTGTGAACAAACAAGTGAATTATATGACGATTGTTTTAGTCATTCAATATATTTTAATAAGTTAAAATGGTCTGTAACTGTATAACCGTGGAATCCGCGCCCTTATCTACAGTTAACTTTAACTATGCTGAACTAATCAAAATTAATTTCACACCACATACTGTTCGCTTTTGAAGGCATCTCTGCTCCTCTCCATCTCAGTCAGTAAACAGTTTCGCGGTTCTTCTATCTGTGTAATGTCAGTTTAACTGCCGTTAGTTTTTGAATGATGGTAGCAGCGCGCGCTTTTTTGTGGAGGCAGGTGACGTACCTGTCTAGGCGGGAAGCGCGTGCGCACGGCACTGTCGTATTTGACTGTCACGGGTTTCTGTTATGCCGAGTTCTGTAAAAGAATATTGTAATTAACGTAGATTTCGCATTGTTTGTAATTTCTTGTGAGTCAATAATAAACTGCAATTTCAGAGTTGGATCTGTTTGTTTGTGTTTCATATTAATAAAACATTATGTAAAACGTCCAACTGTTTACAAATCAAAATCCGGACATACTGTGATGCATGTATGAATTATCATGTTAGACTAAGTTAGTAATGTAATAGCCAATGTTAGCAGTGCAGTGCAGAATCTATAGAGCCCGAATTTGCTTTTATATAAGTTAACCTTGTTTACGTTACTTTACGACCTGCAACATTTCATGACTGCACACATATAACGTTATTTTACTGTAAATCAAAAGTTTTGACGATGGATTATGTGGGAAGCCTTAGTACCTCCGACCGTGGCGATTATATTAAAAATAATACAATTTATAATAAAATTATATAAAAAAAACTTACTCTCAGCAATGGTGAGATCTTGCCGGATCCCTATGCAATACATGACGATCTTTGGATCTTTGGATTGTGGATGACAAGAAGTGGCCAGCTGATATATATAATTATCTTATTCAGACACCAAGTGTGTATACAAAAGAAATGATTAGAGCGTACAAATCCCTTGATGCATACAACTACGTGCTATGTGGTCATGTGCAGCTCGTCAAAATACTTTGATGCTGCACCGGATTTTTGCGTGTTGAGGTCAGATGGTCTGCTTTTTATGGCTTGAAGCCATAACCTCTGCCGGTTTTTGGCAAAACCATGCTTCCCCCTAGGCTAGGAATGTTGAACATCAGGCACCCAGCACTGGCTCGGTTGGTACAATTGACCACGCAACAGACATTTTGACTTAGCGACACCACCACCACTATGCTACTAAACCCTTTACTCCGGTACGAAAACCGCGGGTCTTATTGCCTCCTGGTTGCGTGCGCAAGCAGTGATGACGTCGCCGAGAAATCCATGTATTGATACTGAAATAAATATGCGTGATATCATATTAAAATGAATTAAATATATAGTCTAACAGAATAAGTCTAACAGAATAATAAGTTACTCCAACTGTGCTGCAGGTTTGAATTACTTTCTAAAAACTGTAATTTTACAATGAGAAATGTTTTAAAGGAATTAAAATAATCTTCGACAGGACTGTAAAAATTGGCACAATTTATTATTGGCTTGAGAACATTATTTTCTTGACCCATTTGGGTGTTACAGAAACAAATGACATTAACGGAAACTAAGATAACAGATAAACAACCTCCTCAAGAACCAATATGACCTCAGATCTGACACAAATATCAGAAATATAATCTCAAAGAGCATAATTTCTCATCCTCAAGTGGATGGCAGCTTTGGTCGACATTTTCAACAACAAAAAAGTGGTTTGATGGCAAAGAGACACATATATCATCATCATCATCATCATCATAATCTCAAATGATCGTATCAAAGTAACAAAGGCATTTTCTCCCAGAATCTTCTTCCTCGCCTGAGAACGCTTGGATTCGTTTACCAGTAAAACGCAGATATAAAATCAGCAGGATCCTCAATGTTTTTCTTTTGCTCTTTCTAAAATACATTTACAAACTGAGAGGATCATCCATAATATTTACACCCAAAACATACTGTAACCCATAAACATTCATATGTCAGCATGAGGTCCAGTAACGACAGACTGATGATAAATCAGTGATTTTGGACTCATGTTTCATTATTCAAGCACTTGACTGACAACATTAGAACAATAACCTGAATGAGTTGATATATATATAGATAATATTCATGCAATAACCCACTTACTCAAATATATATAGAAAACCCTGATACCAGCTGTGTTTACAGTGAAGTGTTATACTGATGCCCTGCGTAAAGCATCTGGAAATATAAATAGCAAAGCATGATTCAAGGTGACATCATTCAGTGTTTAGTGTGCAGTCTTGCAGCATTTGCACACATTATTACCCAGATATTTCGTTTCTGTAGATATAACCTCATATCTGTGCTGCACATTATACAAATATGAACTGATTATTCATGATATATTGACCTTTCTGAGACGCAGCGTCGCGTGTGTGTGTGTGTGTGTGTGTCCCCTGAGAACAGACGGCGTTTTAAACACCTCCGCACAGAACTAAAGCGCCGCTGATCATCATGTGATCTTCATTATTTCAGCACTGCTAATTCTCTTACAGTCAGCTTTCCTTAATGAGTTTCAAACCCCCTATAAACAGATTAAAGGAATCTGAGAACCCTCTGAGAGACTCATCATCTCCAGTGAAGCTCTGAACAGGCGCCCATGTAAACAACAACACATCTCTACTGTAACTCTACTGTAACTCTAGTGTAACTCTAGTGTAACTCTACTGTAACTCTACTGTAACTCTAGTGTAACTCTACTGTAACTCTAGTGTAACTCTACTGTAACTCTAGTGTAACTCTACTGTAACTCTAGTGTAACTCTAGTGTAACTCTACTGTAACTCTAGTGTAACTCTAGTGTAACTCTAGTGTAACTCTACTGTAACTCTAGTGTAACTCTACTGTAACTCTAGTGTAACTCTACTGTTTTACGGTTTCTGGTTTATTTTCACCAGAGCAGCATCAGTTCCTCTGACCAGAAGAGTCCACTTCTAGACCATTAATGTCCACCAGGGTCGTCCCTCACTAGGGTTTATGGCTTTACATGAGAGTGTGTGAGTGAGTGTGTTAGTGTGTGTGTGTGTGTGTGTGTGTGTTTGTGTGTGTGTGCGTGTGTGTGTGTGTGTGTGTGTGTGTGTGTGTGTGTGTGTGTGTGTGTGGTCAGGACAGGTTTAGCTGCTGTTGTACAGATCCGCATAACTGGAGCTCAGACCTCGGCTGTCTCTCAGTCGTCTGCCGCTCAGAATCTGAACACAAAACACACAAAGCGAGAGATGAAACATGAACCTTCGTCTGAAATCAACATCGACTCCACTGATGGGCTCTGGTTTCACACCCAACACTGTACATATTCAAAGACAACATATTTATAATACTATGAATCAGTGTTCATTTCGTTGACGAATAAATAAAATTTAAATAAATGAATGCATTAGAATTAAACTAAACCCATTAGATTTTAGTTGAGTAAATCCACTCTAGATTTCGTTGACTAAAACTAAAACAATTCAGATTACTAAAATATGACTAAAACTAAATGGCATTTTACTCAAAAGACTGACTAAAACTAAATCAAAATTTGCTGTCAAAATGAACACTTCTATAACTGGGAGAAAGTGCAACGCAACATGGCGGAGTTAGTGTCAGCGAGACTGGACATCTGGAACATCACAGAGATGAATCGCTCGAGAGCGTCTCGGAAAAGCCTAGAGTTTAATTGGCACTTGTTGTCATGAGTTACCGCAGTAAAATGTCTTAATCGCTTTATAAAACACAGCACAAGCCCTATAACCCTAACCCTAACCCTAACTGCGGTTTCATCAAACTGATGATGTTCAATGAATAGATCAGAATGAGAATAATCAGGTGTTCTGTGATGATCAGTGTGTTCTGTGATGATCAGTGTGTTCTGTGATCATCAGTGTGTTCTGTGATGATCAGTGTGTTCTGTGATGATCAGTCTGTGATGATCAGTCTGTGATGATCAGTGTGTTCTGTGATGATCAGTCTGTGATGATCAGTGTGTTCTGTGATGATCAGTGTGTTCTGTGATCAT